>JABWTJ010000886.1:0-231183 GCA_016801875.1 Solanum sitiens | reverse complement strand
CCCCCCCCCCCCCCCGCCCTCAATCCATTCCCATCAATTTTTTTAAGATTAAATCATTTTTGGGGAATTATTTTAAATTTAAGAAAATTCAATTATTACACCCCACCCCACCCCACCCCACCTCGTCAATTATTTTTTATTAATGTTTTTGAAAAGTATTTCAAATTTTTTAAATTTCAATTTTTTATGCCACTACACCACTAGCCACCTACCCACCACCAGCGACTCCATCAATAAAAAATCTTAAAATAATAGTTTTTGATTTTTTTTTCTTGGGTTGAAATTTTTAAATGGTCATCTGGGGTCTTGTCTTAGTTTGGGTGTCGGGGTCGGGTCCTAGATCAATTTTCGGAGTTGATCTTTGGATCAGAAATTATTTTCCTAAAGAGTATTTTTTTTGTCTCAATCTAAAAAAAAAAAACTAAAACTATTTTGCATTCACCAACCAAATATTAAAAAAATATTTTCTACTCTCCAACCAATCATAAGAAAATAAGTTAGAAGTGCATTTGTTTTCATGAAAAACATTTTCCTTCATACCAAACACACCCTAAATGATAAATATTTTCTTAAAATAGTATATTTATGTAAACTTCCCCTAATTCATGCTATTATCTTCACTAGAACAAGATCAAAATAAAATTATATGCATACTAAATGAGAGGGTAGAGATTAATACTACTTACATCTCAAGAAAACACATATAGTAGATAGGAACAAAAACAACAAATTATTATCCAAACCAAGCTAGAAGAAACAGAGTCACTTTGAGAGGTTTAGACCAAAGATAAACATGACTACATTCTTACACACAGATTAAAATTAGTAAATATATTAAGAAGAAGAAAAAAAGAGTTATGTGAAGCATCTTTTATTTGTATATAGTTTTGGCTTGCTTCCGCCCTTCCATTTGTGGTTCCTGTTGTTATTATTATTGTGTTGTTGGATTGAGTGTTCTACCCTCAATCCCATTACTAGCTGTTCTGGGCTACGAATTGGCTTGCATACAGGTGGGTTATAGTAGGCGTCATCATGACTAGAGGAATCGGATTGTGACAGAAAACTTGGAGAAAACACTTATAGATTGATGATATCCAAAGTTGTTTTAATTTTAACAAGAACATTAAGAACTCATGTGCTTAATCAATCAACCGTGTTAAACACCAAAGAAAATAACTAGCAGTAAAGAAAACCAAACATATGATTATGAACTACCATGACTTTAAAGGAGAGCATAATCATATGAAGACGCGTAACTAACTTGGACCAAATAGGGAAGATTTCGACCAAATCAAGACTCAAAATACATCAACAATATGTTAAAACCAAAAAGGAGGGGGACATTTAGCTATATTCAAATCATGTTAAGACAACAACCTTAAGTAAACAACAGCAACATAATCACAAATTGAGAATTTCAAAACGCCTGAAACACCATCTGATCAACAATGAAAAGCGAAAAAATTTGGCTAGTGAGTTGCAATTTTAGCCGAATTGAATGATCAATCACATTACGAATTTAGTCGATAAATTAAGAATGTAGCCTATTGGTTTAGTAGGTGAAATTAGCTACAAATTAAATTAAAATGAATTGACAAGCTTCTTAATCTTATCAAAATAAAATACTTAACCTATTACAAATATAAATCATTGATTCAAACTAAACTAATTAACAAAATATTAAATTAAAAATAAAATCTTTTTGAAATGATTTTTGGTTATTTATCAAAGTTGTAATTATATACAAATATATATTACCTAATTACACATAATTTATTATCATATATCTTATTTTTACTATCATTTCAAAAAATATCAAAAATTATTTTTTTCTTGCTCCTAGCGTCCTTTTTTTCAGATACATTAATTTGAATTCTCCTACCCATGATTTTTCATCCTTTTTCACGCCACAAATCTTTCCACAATTATTTCATTAATCTATTTCTGAATTTTAAATATTTTCTCTTTACAATTAATGATTTCAAGATATTCAAGAGGTAGATTTCTTTCAATGGTTTTACCGAGAGAGGTCGAAAAAACTTGCTAATGCACAGAGTTCACCTTGGAGTGCATTTTGAATGGTTTTAGAAATTTCTATTAGTGGTCTTGATACACTTCATTACGTTGGTTCAATCTTTTAGTTTTGAACTTACCCAATTAATTTGTGAAAATATCTTCAACTTATAAAACAATTGTGGAAAAACGCTTAAAAATGGGGCAATGTCGAGATAGTGATGGCTATGGTAGAGGCTTTGGATCGAGATCCATAGGTGATGATATTTGTTGACAATGGAAAAAAAGGTACAAGAGTTGATCTGGAGCAATAGCGGATTTCTTCGTCAGTGTTTTTTCTTTGCTTTCCACTGATTAGATTGTTGACTCTTTTTTAACCTTTTTGTTGTTCATCTTTCCTAATATATATGAGTTCGTATTTTTAATGTATCTAGTTGATTTTATTTCATAAAGTAATGTATAATGTCTTCGCTTCAACATTATGATACATTACAGTTTTATCATGCACAGTGTATCGTGTTCAAATATTAGTTTTGATACATAACCTTAATTAGTATTGATACTTGATACGAAAATTCTACCAAATGTATCATTTATCTTACATCACATTTTCATCTACAAATTTCTGATATATATGGATTTCTCTCCCTCTTTTAGTATTAGGCTTACCCAATTTGATTATGAGGATGTAAACTTTTATCAAAACTGATCAAATAACCCATTAATTACAAAGAATTTGAGAGCAAAGAAGTCGACGAAGGATGAATTTTCGAGCTCTAATTCTACTGTTCAAAAACACTCCAAAAAAAAGTTAGATCTACCATTTCAGGACGGTCACTATCAAAGATACAGATTTTCAATGTATCTCGTTCATTTTGATTCTTAAATTAATCTTTTTTAGTGTTATCACTGATCTGATACATCACCACTACAATAGCCTTTGTTTTATGCAATCATGTTCGTATTTAAGGTATTGATACATAAGTTTTGTGTTATATATCATACACAAAAAAAATATGTTATTTGAAACAATTACATGTATAATATTTTTTTAAAAATAAAATATAGTATTTCTCAAATAAAATAACATACATAAATAATAATGTATCATACACTAATTTTTTATGCATGATATGTAAATTCAGATTCATACTAAATGTATCTTATACATAACAATTACCAAACAATAATGTATCAATCTCAAATCAAAAATCTTATGGGAAACACTTTCTTATTTAGTGTGTGTTTGGTATGAAGAAAAATGTTTTCCATGGATAATGTTTTTCTAGCAAATGTATTCTTGGAAAACAAGTAGGTTTTTAACTTATTTTCTCATGTTTGGTTGGTGAGTAGAAAATATCTTTTGGAATTTTTTTAGTGATTCATTTATGAATGAAAAATATTTTGAGAAAATATCTATTATTTTTACTAGAAAGTAGAAAATAATTTTTGAAATTGAAAATATTTTTTAAAAATAAATGTAAAGTTTTTTGGGGGTGTGGGTGGGTGGGGGAGGGGTTAGCGCACGGGGGGGGTGGGGTGGGGGTGTTAGGAATTTGATGGGGTAAAAAGATACAAATTTGAAATTGAAAATATTTTTTAAAAAACGAACCTAAATTTTTTTGAGGGGGTGGGGGCCTGGGGGAGGGGGAGGGACTGGTAGGGGACTAGTGAGAGAGGTCAAGGGTAGGGGTGGGTGAAAATTAAAAATTTGAAATTGAAAATTTTAAAAATAAACTTTAAAATTTTTATTTGGGGGAGGGAGACTGGTTGAGGGGGAGGGGGGGGGGTTAAAAGTATGAAATTAAAACATTTTTTAAAAAAAGCTTTAATTTATTTTTCAAAAAAAAAAATATTGTAATTTGAAGTTGGAGGAGAGTTTTAGAAATGTTTTCCTTAATTTTTTTTAAGGAGAGTTTTAGAAATGTTTTCCTTGATTTGCAAAATATTTTCCAAAACATTTAACCCGAGGAAAATGTTTTCCTTCATACCAAACACACCCTCAATATATATTAGTTAGGATATGTTCAATACAATTTGAAATAAGTTACATGCTCCATTTAGTTCCGCCTAGTGTTTTAAAAGACTCTGTTGAGATTCGACCGGGGAGGGACTCTAGCAAAACGTCTCGACACTCAAGTGTGGGGCTTAGTTCTATAAGACTTACGTCCTATGCATCGACGGTACGCCCTAAGCACGTCCAATGCCCAACGCTCGCCTAACAGATTTCTTACAAATTATGCTTTAAAATCTTTAGTTAACATTATTGACCCTCATACTTCTTGTATAAATAAATGAAAACTTCATAATTTTTTTAATATATAGAGATAAGAAGATTGAAAGTAACTCAAATAACAAGTTGTAATATCACACATTTACTATTTGATAACATTGTAAAGGTGATTATACATTACATAATATTTCTTTTAAAAACACGTAACAAAGTTTTACTTTTTCACTTATCATTGGTCTTCATGGTTTTGTCATAAATCTCAAAGTTATCATATTTTATTGGGATAATGCACAAGTACCCCCTCAACCTATGCTCGAAATCTCAAAGACACACTTATACTATACTAAGGTCCTATTACCCCCCTGAACTTATTTTATTAATAATTTTCTACCCCTTTTTTGCCTACGTGGCACTATCTTGTGGGCCCAACGCTGGTTGACTTTTTTTTCAAGCTAGTGCCACGTAGGCCGAAAATGGGTACAAAATTACTTATAAAATAAGTTCAGGGGGATAATAGGACCTTAGTATAGTATAAGTGTGTCTCTGGGATTTCGGGCATAGGTTGAGGGGGTACTTCTGCATTTTCCCTATTTTATTTAGCTATTTGAAAGTAATTTTATTTTATTCATGATGGAATGACATTTCTATTATAATGCTTGTAAGTTTTATTGATTATTTTCTTTTAGGGGGTGAATTGTATAGTATGATAAAAAGATATATTTTTAGAAATAATGATTCTTTTATTATTAAAAGTTAAGATATTAAATTATTTATACTTGCATAATCATGTTAGGAATTTTAGTTTCTATGAGTTTCATTAATAATGTTTGTAATTATTTCAAACTTTGATGTATTTTTATAATATTGTATTATTATACTATATTGTAAATTAAAAATTCAAAGATCCATAGGGCTTACACCTGACGTCTTGAGGCTTACGCCTAACTCTATACTAAGTAAAACGCTCCGCCTCTAGCCCCCTGCCTTTTAAAACACTCACTTCCGCTTCCGCCCAAAATAATTATAATTATTTGAAATCACAACTAAAAGTAAAAAGGTCAATCAGATAAACGGTTTGTTCTTTATTACATGGTATGTCAATCTATCATTCAATTATATATTACTCTGAAAACATCATTTGACTTATAATTGTCTAATTGCACGCAATATATATATATATATATATATATATATATATATATATATATATATATATATATATATAAAATATTTATATATAAAATTCAACTAACTAAAATATCATGTCATAAACTCAAGAACGGCATCTTTTTGAAGATTAATTTGTAAAAATATGGTTCAAATTTTAAATTTCAAACTTTTAAAGTTGAAAATGGTGAAAGAATAAAGTTGGTTTGAAAATCATAATAGAGACCACCAACTCACATTCACGGAGTTGCGTTTGTGTCATTACACAAAACTAATTTATAAATGTTACTATTTTTTCTATTTTACCCTTTAAAAGTTGTCAACGTTGAAAGTATACGTTTACCCAACATAGAAAAACTAAATAATTGAATAATGTTCATTGATCAAATTAGTTAATCAAAGTAAATCAATTCATATTCATTTATTGAAAATTAATTTTAAGAGAACACTAAATAAATGTACAATAGTAAACTTACCTAGTTTTCTTAAGAAAAATGAAACACAAAATTGTGACATATAAATATAATCGAATGGAATAGTCAATTTCATATTTAATTGAACGGACAATTTATTATTTTATTTTTGGTAAAAGGATGATCTTTTAATATAAGCAGACAATCTTTCAGTATAAGCACATTTATTTTAGTAGATCGTGCTTGAAATTCTTTTGTGAGTGTCAGGTACGGTAAGCACTTGCCTATTCAAATTATATTTTCATTGTATAATCTATCTATATAATAGGTCAGAAAAAATGACACGTGTCAGCACCATAATTATTCTAGAATTTTATTATTTTAAATAATAAATTCAAATTCAATAACTTAATTGTCTTTAGTTAATTTAAATAATTTAAATAATATATTCCCTTTTAAAATAAAATAGAAATTTAAAACCGTTTTTAAAAATAACATTTTTGTAAAGAATCTATTACCTTATTTTTTATTGTATTGCCGATGGAAAAGTTGCTATTTTATTATAATTCAATAAAATTTTAAAATACTTTTAATCAGACGTTATTAATTTATAGTAACACTTTTGTCTTTAATTAAAAGAAGAATGATAATGATTAGATATGACTTTTATAGATGCAAATTAATTAAAACATTTATCATTTTTTTCTATATATGAATTACTTTACAAAATCATCACAAATTAATGGAGAGAAATTGATCAAAATAGTCTTTCATGTATGAGGGTTGCTTTATGTTGATCCTTAATATATTACACATGATCCATATGATCCTTAATGTATTATAAAAGAAGATCAGTTTGGTCCTTAGCCCTAAAAACTAACTGAAATAAAATAAAAAATTAAAATTAACGGTGGGCACCTTCTTCCTTCATCTTTCTTGCTCATTTCTTCTCCCTTCATCTTCTGCTTTTGCCATTTCTTCTGCAAAAAACTATCCTCACCAAAAAAGAACCAAAACCAACAGAAACCCAGAAAGTAGAACTACCTGATAAGACCATTTGAGCTAATTTCAACGGCCACAAACACCAAACATGATGGTGAAGATAGTACACACAATTACCAATGCCCTTGTCACTAGTGCAATGTCTAAAAAATCATAGTGAAAACAAAATTAGAAAACAAGCAAATCTCTATACTAAACAGACAAAAAATATGTAATTGATGTGGGATTCAAAAAATTACTGAAATTAGATGGTCCGACGTTCATATTTGCAGCGATAAAAATGAGATTATTGCACTGTTTTCTACCTAACAAAGATCTGCTAAGTCCTACCTAATTATGAAGAGACAAAAAAAGAAAACTAAGATCAATTTTACTTTGATTACAATGAATTATTTGCCTTTTATTTGCTATATTTACTAGTTTGACTTGTTATACACTTTGGATCCTTCCCAATTCGAACCCAGAAAGGATTGATTTGTTCTTCACCCAAAACTATTTGCCTTTTGTTTGCTTTGATTACAATTGTCACGATCCGAGTCTAAACCCTAGACGTGGCGAACCCTCATCCTGGCTAACTACAAGTGGAAGACTAACTTAAGCATGCAAAAGCTTAAAATTGAAATAAAAGTTCATAAAACTTAAATACAAACTTTAAGTCCAAAGAAAACTCAGTATAATAAAATATATACAACTCGCCATAAAAAGCAACTTTAGTCTTTAAAAAATTAAAAAAAAATAAATGAAGACTTCTAAAACTCTATTGTCTATCTATGAAACCTCTAAATGACGATGATGGAAGTCGGGACAAGACCCACGATCTCCTAACAACTGAAAGTAAATGGAATCCTCCAAAATCAAGAAGGCTCACCATAGCTAACTCCAACACCATGTGACATCAAGCTCCTGTTGATAATCCTGAATACATGGATCTGCATCATGAGAAGATGCATGCCAAATGAGTCAGTACATGGAATGTACGAGCATGTAAGAGGAATTATAAAACATCAACATAAGCTTGAACTTGATAAAAATGGAAGCATACTTACCTCTTTTGAAACTTATACAACTCAAGGAGTACCCAAGGATACTCAAAACTACTCAACTCAGAAGTACTCATGGATATGATACTCAACAGAAATTAGATACTCAGCTCACATATTAGACACTCAACTTCAAAGATTCGATACTCAAAAACTCAAGATACTCAACTTAAGGTACTCAACTCCTGATATAAAGAATTTTTTTTTAAAAAATGATGTCAACTTTGTGTATATAACAAAGATATAACACAACTTTAGAATGTATATGGAAATACAATTACTGATGTATATAAAAATACAATAACTTAGGTGGTAGTTTCTCTAACCGACAACCATCATATAAAAGCTATAGTGATGATACAACAATCTAACCTACGCTGCCAGCGCATCCTATACCCGGCCAAAGGTATAGGACCTGAACTACTAATGGACTCGTAGTCTATTTGAAAAGGATTCATCTAAAAGTTATAGCCCTTTTCAATCCATGATGGCTACATGGTTTATGGGCATGTGAGTTGTCGAAACTCTCCCCCTGTTACGACCCAAAGTACCCTCTAGGCGCAACCGGCGTCGTCGTCCTCCAAGAGAACTAAGACAAGACTCTTAGTATTCATCATAGCAAATCATAAGTCAAAATCGCAGAAAAATTAAAACTTTTGCTTATTTAGCATGGAGGTTTACATAGAACTCTACATAGAAAGCATACATAGGCTTCTCACAATAGAACATAATAACGCATAGGAATTTAGTCTAATACTTTGTCTCATATCAACCATCTAAACGAAGTCAAACAATCTGGGAAAAGCCCTTATACAAATCCATAATTGTCACATAGGGTTTACATCAATATCTTCAACAATAAGAAAGAAATGAATGTCTACTAGACAATACAAGTACTACTAAGATAGAGTGTGTGGTAGCATCCTCGAACTAGAGGGCATACCAAAACTTGGAGAGTCTAGTCCAAGTCTTCTTGCTTTAGCCTCAATGATACTTCAACGGTCCGAACCTACTATGTTTGGGGAAAAAGGGAAGAAATATGGGTTATTACAAACCACATGTAATAAGTATGGTCCCTATGCATAAAAATCGTTAATGCATGATAAAATGCACAATTTAGTCAAAACTATGCACAATGACCAATAATTCAATATACACCTATAAGGAACATCATAATCGTATCAACATATAAGTAACTCAAGCAACACTTGTGCAATGCCAAGAATAAAGCCCCATAACCCTATCCAAAGCTAAGTATCACATTAAGCAACCCATTTCATACTTACAACATATTCTCTTATATAACATGTTTCTTGTATCAACACTAGTCATAACTTACAAACATAATCATAAACATAATCATAATCATAGTCATAGTCATAAAAGAACACTACTAGCATCATCCTATTGGATCCCACATGTGCAATATGTAAGAGAAGTCCCATACCCTCCCTCACATTGTGTAGTAACCTTTAAGACAACCCTAATAGAAGTTCACATACATAACTTGTTCATACTTTTACTTTAGGGAAATAGGTACCATAACCGACATGAGACCATGTGAGCTACATGGAATCCGGTGTTTAACTCCCACATCGAAAAGAGAGGGTTAACACTTGCCTAAGGTGCAACCATTCGTACATAGCTATTCTAGGTGGATCCACTAAGCTAGAGTCCTATGCGATCACATAGTTAAGGGACAAGGAGATTGCTTCTATAAACCTTGACTTACTAACGTGAGGGTTTCCATCTCATGAGACAACACATATATTGGGAATCCGGACTTACTAACGTGAAGAAACCCATGTGGGAATCCGGACTTACTAGCGTGAGACCTCCATCTCATTTACATGGTCTTTCGGTGCTAAGCGATTATTCTCTTTAGTAATCATCATATATCATCATACAAGTTCACATTAGCCTCTTCTAGACCTTTAGGTGAACATCTTATCATAATAACTCATAGGTGTTCACAAGTGAGAACTATCCTTTCACTTTAGAAACAACATTATAATCATGAGAAACTACATTCAATCATAAAATGATCATACCATAACATAATTACATACTTCATAGCCAATTCATAGATCTAGGGTTAGGGATGAGGGATCCTTGTCACCAACATCACAACAACACAATTAGCTACAACATCATTATCACACAAGTAGATTTCACCTTGCATAATTGAGATCAAAGGAGAATCAAGATCACACCTCATTGCCCTTCATGGGAGTTCATGCTTAAATAACCAAGAACTCAAAACATATGAAATAGGGCAATTCATGAAGTATTAACATAACTAAAATCAAAGTGAACAAGTGACATGTTCATCACCCTCAACAATTCACCAAATCAATTCAAGAAATTAGGGATTTAGGGGAAAGACATGGGTCAAGGGAAAACTCATAGGAATTCATCAATTAACCATTAATTAATACTTAAACAACATTAATTCATCACAATTAACTCACAATTTCGTTTTAGAAAGAAGACCCATGTGAGGAGAAAAACCCATTGTTTTGGAGGATTTATAAATCATCTTTTGAAGGACCTCTTGGGTAAAGGAATCCCAAGAGTGAAAGAAACCATACCTTATAGAGGAGACGAAATTGGGTTGAAAAATTTGAAGGCTTGATCTTCTTCTTGGAGCTCTAATTGGTCTTCAATGGAGTTTTGGAGGAAGAGAGAATTTGGGAGAGAGAGGGATTTTTGATTTCAACTTGTGGGAGTTGATTTGAATGATAAAATTGACCTAAAACTGACCCTAATACATTATATAGTCATCTATTAAATTACCCAAAAGACCCCTCACTTAAATGGGTTTATTTGTGAAGTCAAAACACTCAAAATATGACTTTTATGATATCTGGGAAGTAGGTGCGCGTCGCGGGGCTAATTCTCCAATTTATTTTCGAATTTTGAGCTGAGGCAGTGAGTTCCATTTCAGCCTCGCGTTGCGACACTGCTCCTCACATCTTGAGGTAGAACACCTCGTGAGGAACGCTTGTCGCGACATGTTCCTTCAATTCTGCCTGTTCGCAGGCTGCCAGGCAGCCTGCCCACCCATGTTTGGGTCCTCCCCAAGGACCACCCGAAGGGTCCTTGGGGTGTTGTTATTGGACTTTTAGACACTATATACTACACTATACATATCCAAAGTCTTTTTACAAGTTTTGGACTTCATATGACCCTCGGGAACCTTCACCAAACATAGGGACGTCAACTAGTTAAATTCGCTAGTTTCCGGACGTTAAGGCCTTTCCTTAATGCTATGGCTCCGAAACTTCTCACACATGTTATTTACACTTATTAGACCTAAAATCATTATTACTTGACATTTTAGGCCCTAGTATAGGTCATGGAAATTTCCGGGTGTGTCAATACTTCCCCCCTTAGGAACATTCGTCCCCGAATGACACTTTAAACCTTTCTATAGGAGGAAAGACTCAAGACTAGTAGCCAACCAACCAACCGGGGATCTACACCTCCTACCATAAAGTGCCTCAAAGGGTGCCATAGAGATAGTAGAGTAGTAGCTATTGTTGTAGGGGAATTCTATCAAAGGTAGGTGGACATCCCAATTACCTTTGAAGTCGATGATGCAAGCCCTCAACATATCTTCAAGGGTTTGAATAGTGCATTCCGCTTGACCATCCATCTTGGGATGAAAAGTGGTACTAAGTTTCACCTTCGTACAAATACCAGTTTGAAAAGCTTTCCAAAAATGGGAGGTAAATTGAGTATCTTTATCCGAAATGATGAACAAAGGGGCTCCATGCAATCTCACTATTTCTTTGAGGTACAATTTGGCATAATCTTCCGCCGAATATGTGACTTTGATGGGAAGAAAATGTGCGGACTTGGTCAACCTATCCACAATGACCCATATCGAGTCATGTTGCCTTCGGGTACGAGGAATCC
This sequence comes from Solanum sitiens, assembly GCA_016801875.1. Taxonomy (NCBI): domain Eukaryota; kingdom Viridiplantae; phylum Streptophyta; class Magnoliopsida; order Solanales; family Solanaceae; genus Solanum; species Solanum sitiens. The sequence goes on along the minus strand of JABWTJ010000886.1, from coordinate 219,394 downwards.
CAACTATCAAATCCATGTTAAAATTATTCCCACTTCCATGTGGGAATGTCTATATTTTGAGTCAAGCCACCCGACCTTTGGAGCTCTACTTTTACTTGTTGGCAATTCGGACACTTAGCGACAAAATCCGCTATGTCCCTTTCATACCATTCCACCAATACGTTTCTCGTAAGTCGCGGTACATCTTTGTGGCACCCGGGTGAATGGAATATAGGGAGCCATGAGCCTCTTCCATGATCAATTCCCTCAACCCATCCACATCCGGTACATACAATCTTCCTTGGTGCCTAAGCACCCCATCTTTCCCTTGAGAGAAGAACTCATTAGCTTTACTAAGGACCGTTTCTTTTAACTCCATCAATAGAGGATCAAGGTGTTGTTTGGATTTCACCCCAACCACTAGAGACGACTTGAAGTTATGGCGAACCATGACACCACCTTTTAGAGAATCTTCTAGTCGGACACCCAACCGGGCCAACCTATGAACCTCTTTTACTAGCTCTTTCTTATCATCTTCAACATGCGTCACACTACCCATGGATACTCGACTCAAAGCATCCGCCACCACATTAGCTTTTTCGGGATGGTAAAGGACACTCATATAATAATCCTTCAAAAGCTCTAACCATCTTCTTTGGCGTAAATTCAAGTCTTTTGGGCCGAATACATATTCTAGACTCTTATGATCCATGAACACGTCAACATGCACCACATATAGATAGTGTATCCAAATCTTTAAAGCAAATACCACGGCTGCAAGCAAGGTCGTGTGTTGGAGATAATTCTTTTCATGAGGTTTAAGTTGTCTAGAGGCATACGCTATGACTTTGCCACGTTGCATCAGCACACATCCTAGACCCACTGGGGAGGCATCACAATAAACCACAAACCCATCGGTACCCTCCGGTAAAGTCAATATCGGAGCGGAGGTGAGTCTATCTTTCAATAATTGAAAGCTCTTATCACAAGATTCCGACCATTCGAATTTGACTTCTTTTGGGTTAAGGTCGTTAATGGAGATACGATAGACAAAAATCCCTCAACAAACCTCCGATAGTAGCCGGCCAACCCTAGAAAACTCCTAATGTCGGTGGACTCAAAGGTCTCGGCCAACTTTTGACCACTTCCGTCTTCCTTGGATCAACCTACCCCTTCACTAGAGACAATGTGCCCAAGAAAAGCTACGGACCTTAACCAAAACTCACACTTGCTAAACTTAGCAAAAAGTTGGTTATCTTTGAGAACTTGCAAAACTATTCTCAAATGATCCATATGATCATCCTCACTCCTTGAGTATATCAAAATATCATCAATAAAGACAATCACGAACAAATCAATATACCTTCTAAAAACTCGATTCATAAGGTCCATGAATGCCGCCGGGGCATTTGTTAGACCAAATGAAATCACTAGGAATTCAAAGTGACCATATCTTGTTCGAAATTCCGTTTTTGGAATATCAACCTCTCTCACTCTAAGTTGATGATAACCCAATCTTAAGTCAATCTTTGAAAAGTAGCTAGCACCTTGGAGTTTATCAAATAGGTCATCAATCCTAGGGAGCGGGTATTTATTCTTTATAGTGACTTTGTTTAATTGACGATAATCGATACACATCCTCAAAGACCCATACTTCTTCTTCACAAACAATACCGGGGCACCTCATGGAGATATGCTTGGTTGAATAAAACCCTTATCTAGCAAATCTTTGAGTTGAGCCTTTAGTTTTTTCAACTCGGTCGGGGCCATCCGATAAGAAGGGATTGAAATAGGTTGTGTATCCGGTAATAAGTCTATGCCGAAGTCAATCTCCTGTTCGGGAGGAATTCCGGGAAGATCATCGAGAAATACCTCCGAAAATTCCCTCACTACGGGTACCGACTCTATGAGAGGGACTTCTGATTCAAGATCTCTAACTCTCACTATGTGATAGAGACAACCCTTTGCAATTAACTTCCAAGATTTTAGACACGAAATGATCTTACCCCTAGGATTTGAGTTTCCTCTCTTCCACTCAAAAACGGGTTCACTCAGAAATTGAAATTTGACCACCCTTGACCTACAATCAATAGAGGCAAAACACGCATACAACCAATCCATTCCCAATATAATATCGAAATCTAGCATATCAAGTTCTATCAAGGCAACCAACATAACTCTATTGGGCAAGGAAATAGGACATCCTTTATAGACTCTTTTTACCACTACGGAATCACCTACCGGGGTAGAAACCGAGAAAGGCTCATCTAAGATGTCTGGTAGTAAATCAAATCTCATGGCTACAAGAGGGGTCACAAATGACAATGTAGCTCCCGGATCCAACAAAGCATATACATCAAAGGAAAATAATTTTAACATACCGGTGACCACGTCCGGTGATCTCTCTTGATCACTTCGGGATTGGAGAGGATAGAAGTGATTTTTCTTAGGAGCATCTGGGTTTGGAGCACTTGCTTGAGCTTGAGAATCTTCCCCTCCTTAAGTCTTCATCATAGGGCAATCTTTCTTCATGTGGCCACTCTTCCCACAATTATAGCAATTATCCGTGCCCACAAGACACTTGCCATCATGCCTTATACCGCATTTAGAACAAAGAGGCCTATCAACATAAGAACGACCACCTTTTCCCTCTTGGGGATTGGGAGTGGGCACCTTACTCCTATTGTTCCTTGGAGCACTATAAGATCTTTGATTAGAAAACCTCTTCTTGAACCTTGGTTTGTCTTGAACCTCATACCTATTCTTAGAAGAATTTCCCTCTTCGGTTCTCACCTTTTTCAACTCTCTACCAACTTATTTAAGATTTTGCTCCTCAATTTTTTTGGCATGAACCATGAAACGAGAGATGTCCATGCTAGGAATCAACATAGTCGACCTACATTCATTAACCACAAGATTGGATATCCCCATGACAAATTTGTTCATCTTAGCTCTAGAATCCGCAACCAAAGTAGGAGCATGCTTTGATAGTTGAGTAAACTTGAGGCTATACGCCCTCACACTCATACTCCCTTGACGAAGGTTGATGAATTCTTGCATTTTTCTCTCCCTTAATTCCAAGGGAAAGAACCTACCAAGGAAAGCCGTCTTGAAAGCATCCCAAGTAATCCGACCTTCTCTAACCGGTCTTTCATCCCTCCATTGCTCATACCAAACTTGAGCCACATCTTTGAGTTGGTAGGAGGCTAGTTCCGCCTTCTCTTGACAAGAAACACCCATAGCATCAAGAACCTTGAACACTTCATCAATGAACCCTTGTGGGTCCTTCTCCACCTTAGAACCATAGAAAGTAGGGGGATTCATCCTTGTGAAGTCCCTAATCCTTGAATCGGTGGTATTAGCATTGGGTTCACTTGCACCCTTGTATCCCTTGCAACTTGGGTAGCCAACACTTGAGTCAAGCTATGAATGGCCGACCTTATCTCAAGATTAGACATAGCCCCTTCTTCAATAGGAACTTGAGGGTTTTTAGGAGCTTGAGGGGGAACCGCCTCATTCAAATTCTCCTCTCCGGCTCTTCGAGCATTGTACCTTCTTGTATTCATTGCCTATAATCACAAATAAAGGATTAGAAGAAAGGACTAGATAGAGTTAAGACTAGAAGGCACGACTAAGGAATAACAAGATAGCGAAGGTTCCTAAGCATCACATAGTCTCTCATTCATAAGTGTGGTGCGCTTCACAATTATTAATAAGACACTACATAGACGTGGTTTAATGAGACATAAATCCTAAGAAGATTTAACCCCATGCTCTGATACCAAGTTTGTTAACTACCCAAAGTATCCCCTAGTCATAACCGGCGTCGTCGTTCTCTAAGAGGACTAACACAAGCCTCTTAGCATTCGTCATATCAAATCATAAGTCAAAATCGCGAAAAAATTAAAACTTTTGCTTATATAGCATGGAGGTTTACATAAACGTCTACATAGGAAACATACATAGGATTCTCGCGATAGATCATAATAACACATAGGAATTTAGTCTAATACTTTGTCTCATATCAACCATCTAAACGAAGTCAAACAATCTGGGCAAAACCCTTATACAAATCCATAATTTTCACATACGACTTACATCAATATCTTCAACAATAAGAAAGAAATGAATGTCTACTAGACAATACAAGTACTACTAAGATAGAGTGTGTGGTAGCATCCTCAAACTAGAGGGCATACCAAAACTTGGAGAGTCTAGTCCAAGCCTTCTTGCTTTAGCCTCAATGATACTTCAACGGCCCGAACCTACTATGTTTGGGAAAAAAGGGAAGAAATATGGGTTAGTACAAACCACATGTACTAAGTATGGTTCCTATGCATAAATATCATTAATGCATGATAAAAGGCATAATTTAGTCAAAACTATGCACAATGACCAAAAATTGAATATACACCTATAAGTAGCATCATAATCATATCAACATATAAGTAACTCAAGCAACACTTGTGCAATACCAAGAATAAAGCCCCATAACCCTATCCAAAGCTAAGTATCACATTAAGCAACCCATTTCATACTTACAATATATTCTCATATATAACATGTTTCTTATATCAACTCTAGTCATAGCTTACAAACATAATGATATACATAATCATAATCATAGTCATAGTCATAAAAGAACACTACTAGCATCATCCTATTGGATCCCACATGTGCAATGTGTAACAGAAGTCTCATACCCTCCCTCATACTATGTAGTAACCTTTAAGACAACCCTAATAGAAGCTCACATACATAACTTGTTCATACTTTTACTTAAGGGAAATAAGTACCATAACCGACATGAGACCATGTGAGCTACATGGAATCCGATGTTCTAATCCCACACCGAAAAGAGAGGGTTAACACTTGCCTAAGGTGAAACCATTCATACATAGCTATTCTAGGTGGATCCACTAAGCTAGAGTCCTATGCGGGCACGTAGTTAAGGGACAAGGAGATTGCTTCTAGAAACCTTGACTTTCTAACGTGAGGGTTTCCATCTTATGAGACAACACATATATTGGGAATCCGGACTTACTAACTAAAGAAAACCATGTGGGAGGCCGGACTTACTAATGTGAGACCTCTATCTCATTTACATGCCCTTTCGGTGCTAAGCAATTATTCCGTTTAGTAATCATCATATATCATCATACAAGTTCACATTAGCCTCTTCTAGACCTTTAGGTGAACATCTTATCATAATAGCTCATAGGTGTTCACAAGTGAGAACTATCCTTTCACTTTAGACACAACATTATAATCATGAGAAAATACATTCAATCATATAATGATCATACCATAACATAATAACATACTTCATAGCCAATTCATAGATCTAGGGTTAAGGATGAGGGATCCTTGTCACCAACATCACAACAACACAATTAGCTATAACATCATTATCACATAAGTAGATTTCACCTTGCATAATTGAGATCAAAGAAGAATCAAGATCATATCTCACTGCCCTTCATGGGGCTTCATACTTCAATATCCAAGAACTCACAATCAACATATGAAATAGGGCAATTCATGAAGTATTAACATAACTAAAATCAAAGTAAACAAGTGACATGTTAATCACCCTCAACAATTCACCAAATCAATCCAAGAAATTAGGGATTTAGGGGAAAGACATGGGTCAAGGGAAAACTCATAGGAATTCATCAATTAACCATTAATTCATACTTAAACAACATTAATTCATCATAATTTATCACAATTAACTCACAAATTCATTTTAGAAAGAAGATCCATGTGAGGAGAAAAATCCTTGTTTTGAAGGATTTAGAAATCATCTTTGAAGGACCTCTTTGGGAAAGGAATCCCAAGAGTCAAAGAAACCATACCTTATAGAGGAGAAAGCCACGGATTGGGTTGAAAAACTAGAAGTCTTGATCTTCTTCTTGGAGCTCTAATTGGTCTTCAATGGAGTTTTGGAGGTAGAGAGAATTTGGGAGAGAGAGAGAGGGGTTTTTTATTTCAACTTGTGGGAGTTTATTTGAGTGATAAAATTGACCTAAAACTGACCCTAATACATTATATAGTCATCCATTAAATTATCCAAAAGACCCCTCACTTAAATTAGTTTATTTTTGAAGTCAAAACACCTAAAATACGACTTTTACGATATCTGGGAAGTAGGTGCGCGTCGCGGGGCTAATTCCCCAATTTATTTTCGAATTTTGAGCTGAGGCAGTGAGATCCGTGTCAGCCTCGCATCACGAGGCTGCTCCTCACATCTTGAGGCAGAACACCTCGTGAGAAACGCGCGTTGCCACCGTTCCTCCAATTCTGCCTGTTCGCAGGATGCGAGGCAGCCCGCCCACCTATGTTTGGGTCCTCCCCAAGGACCCTTCGGGTGGTCCTTGTGGTGTCGTTATAGGACATTTAGACTCTCTATACTACACTCTACCTATCTGAAGTCTTTTTACAAGTTTTGGACTCCATATGACCCTTCGGAATCTTCTCCAAACATAGGGACGTCAATTAGTTAAATTTCACTAGTTTTCGGACGTTAAGGCCTTTCCTTAATGCTATGGCTCCGAAACTTCTCACACATTTTATTTACACTTATTTAGACCTAAAATCATTATTACTTGACATTTTAGTCTCTAGTATAGGTCATGGAATTTTCCGAGTGTGTCACCCCCATATCGCTTTTCCATACTACTCTCAAATTTATAGTAGCTCTTATGTTTTAATAACATACTTCTTCTGTGATTTGAGATTAATTCTAAAAACTTAGCCCAAAGGTTATCTTGGAAATCTTAGTTTCCTCTCTAGCTTTATTTAAAAAGTGATTTCTCTTTTCTGAAAACTAACCCGAAAACTCTTTGGAAATATCAGTTTTCGTTCTTGTCTAAATGTGAAAACATTTTAAATATCTTTGGTAATACTTAGGCCCCGTATACTTCTTTGAAGAAAATAACTTCAACTTTACTCTTTCTCAACTCAGTGCTCTAGTCTTTCAATTAAGTTTTAAAACAATTTGTAAAAAGACTTCTAGAAATAGGGTTCATGACGAATTATGGACATGAATGACTCAATTCAAGGTTTTTAATAACCATTCATAGAACTCAATACTTGAAACTGAACAACTCCAGAACTCAAGGAGTCAATGATACTACTCATCTTAAGAATGCTCGACTCGGAGGGGTATGCGGAATTTATGGGCATGAACAACTCGACTGAAGGGTCAAACATCAACAAGTAAATCATGTATACGAATTTTCTCATTATCATACTTACTTCCTCAAAACTTAGTTCAAATTGATAGGTGGTCTCAAAGGATTCACAATTGAACTCAAAGTTTTCCTTGAACTCTACTCTTAACTCTCTCTTGAATGTGAATTATGAATTCAAGAGTTATGGTTCATAATATGAAGGATTTCATGATGACAAAGTAGAATCATTAATACATTCTACTCATTCTCATTCTCAATTACTTGCGTCTTGAAACAAGATACTAGAAATTGTAGAAGACTCCTTAAAAGGACTAAAGGGACTCTCTCAAAATGACCGGAAAAACTCTCAAGACTTAACTCTTAACTTTTACTTTTATTTAAATTATTAATTCAAGGTTATGATCATGTTATAATGATTTATAAGTGTTTAGAAGTAGTTTAGAGTGATTAGAATCAAAGGCAGTGAAGTGACACTTTAAATCAGTTCAAACAGGACAACTGACAGAAAAAGAGTGGGAGAAGACGACCCTAGCGCGTACCGGGCGCTGGGAGCCAGCCCCTAACTTAAGAGACAGCATATGGGCGCACTGCTGGGTTTCCTCTCCATCCCCTTGGGCGCATCTGTGGCGCGCCGCCCCAGCCTCTCCCCATGCCAAGTTTCGATGAATTTTGCCTCTCATTTTATGATCCTAAATCGCTTTAAATTGATTTCTTTTCTCAAGTTTTCCTTAGATTAAATTACCCAACCTAAGTAAACACTAGTACACTCAAACAATCATTTAAATCTCAAGAAATCATCAGAACCCCATCAAAACAAGATTTAGAATGAACTTCAAAAACACTTCTCTAGAACTTAAATTTTTTAACTTTTTATAGTGAAATCACACTGAAAATAACATGTTTGGCATGTGGGTGAAAAAAACTCAACACTATAGGTAGCTTACATACCTCTTAGGAATTAAACCCATGGCAAAATTCTGCAACAACACGCAAGAATCTCGACGAACGCTTGATCCTCTCCACTTTTCTCCTCTTTTCTCTTCTTTTCTCTTCTTGAACTCTCAACTAAAACCCTAGGCGTATGTTAGGATTATAAAACTGAACCTAATAGGATTATACCCCTAAAATATTACTAAAAACGAATTAAATCTGATTGGGTAAGGAAAAGACCAAAATATCCCTCACTATTTTCGGTTAACTTTCATTAAATGGACAGCCTAACTTCAAAAGGTCACATCTCACTCGTCCAAACTCCAAACTTAGAAAACTTGGTGAAGTTGGAAAGATAATTTAAAGATATTTCCTAAGGTATCTTTTATAACACCTAATACATCCTGTGGTAGGAGTTATGATCGTTTGAAGTTGATCAAAAACTCATACTTAGCTTAACTCTCCAAAGATCAGATTTTTGTTATTTCCAATTTAGTTCTTTTAGAACTCAAGGTGCTACATCTAGTGACCTGACCATAATACTTAAGAAACTTTTAATTCCTTGTCAAAAACTTAATCACCGAAGGATAGTTCGAGTCTTAGTTTAAAAAAAAATTCAAGGGTGTTACAATGTCTCCCCCTTGGAATCATTCGTCCTTGAATGACGACTGGACAGGGTATAGAATGGGGTTATTCTTACTAAGGTATGAGTGTAATGGTCTGCTCTTACTATATTCAAGCTTAACTCAAATCCTTAAGTTTGAATTCTATACCTCTTTATAGGGAATCTCATCCCAACACTATTACTCCTTACCACCACATTCAAGCTTAGTAATTTAACAACTACATGGTCTCCTACTAACCAACTCCTTCGGAACCAACTAAGGGCTCTCATTAACTATTTTTCATAGAAAAACCTAGTCCTCTTCTTAGTGCTTATTAATAACTTTAGATGGAATTATCACACCATCACTATCACGATAAGAACATTAACCTTCTCTTTTTAACTTCCCCCCCACTACTAAAAGGACCTCTAGAATCATATCCCACAAACTCTTTGGAACTCATTATTATCTTACTCTCAAACACATGACTCGATTCCTCATCTTGTCATATCCCCCTTAGGTCTAAAGCTAACACTTGAAAGTTATGGACCTATTCCATCATCTCTAAACTGGTCTACATCTTCTTTTACTCTAACACCCGGGAGAAGGTTATTTTATGACTCCCGAACTCTCAGTAGGCAGGTACTAAGACCTCTTTCTAAGGTGTTTCTCTTAACCTCTTTTGATTATGCACCTTGTCAGTACACCTCTAAATGCTTCTTCTTACTCTTATGACTTAGCCACACTTCATTGTCCTTATTTAAAGGTTAGGGTCTCTCAGATATACCACTCATATCTATTGCACATAATCACCTCAATTTCTCACCTACTTTATGTCAAGTTTTCTAGATCAAATCTCAAGACTAACATCATCACCCTCATGTTGCCATTCTTTTGATCATGAAACTCATCTCAAATTCAAGCTTAAAGTTTATTATTAAACTCGAATATCAAAATGGTAGCTTGTTCACTATACTAAATTACAACTACTAGATACCAGTTCAAAAATATTCGTCCACTAGGACCTTATATAGTCAATCGTCACCTCTTAGTTTTCATACTTACAAATTACAATTACTATCACTTTTGACTTCACAACCTAAGTACTGTTCACCCATTCACTATACATCAATGCCTAATTAGTTCTATTACCCTTTGAATATTATGAGGTCTCCCTCAAAATCAGAAGCCTAGCTTAGATCTATCACCTCATGAGTACTCTTGCTCTTCTATTCAACACTTACACCTGGTCATTACCTACACAATGACACTTCATCACAACTTCTTTATAGCTACAACACACTCTACCTTCTATGATGGAATCTTCACAACTCATCACTTCTTAGTCTACCCATAGGGAAAACTCCTCATTAGTAACTTACTGGGTGCATGACTATAATAACATATCTCTTCAAAACACTAGTTACCTTTCTAAAATTACTAAATCTATGCATACAATTCTATTAACTCTGGGCTCTTTCACTACTACTACTCATAATCTTATCACTCATGCTACCTTTTGGGGTAGAAATATTACCCCAAGATCAAACTTACTTCCTCATAAGGATCTCAACTGAAACATGATTTACAGAAGAGAGTACGATTCACTTTTAGCTTAAACGCACGATTCATATGAACATGAAGGCATTACTCTAAAACTGAACACTTTTTCATTCATAGGCTTATCTCAAGCCCCTCTAGAATCCCATGACTTTCTCAAGACTCTTGCTAAGAACCACTCATCTATAAGGATCATTACACAATACTTTTTAGCCACCTCTAGTATGATGGGTAGTCGAATGAGATGGAGAACGCACGAGTAAGAATATAATCTCTATGACATAGCTCTATATCACGATTAAGAGTATGAAAGATGGGAAACTTATCTTAAATGTTTGTAGTCCCTCATTTATAAGAGTGAGGCCCTCACAACCATAAACAAAATCCTACTGACACGACTTGATAGACCCTTAGGACACTTGAACTCTATGATCTGATACTAAGTTTGTCACGACCCGAGTCAACACCCTGGACGTGGCCGACACTCAAGAACCATTATTGGTCCCCAGGCGAACCCTCATCCTGGATGACTACAAGAGGAAGACTAACTTAAGCATGCAAAATCTTAAAACTGAAATAAACATTCATAAAACTTAAATATAAACTTTAAGTCCAAATAAAACTTTGTATAGTAAAATACATACAACTCGCCATAAAAGGCAACTTTAGTCTTTAAGACATTTAACAAAATAAATGAAGACTTCTAAAACTCTATTGTCTATTTATGAAGCCTCTAAATGACAATGATGGAAGTTGGGACATGACCCACGACCTCCTAACAACTGAAATAAATAGAATCCTTCGGAAGCAAAGAGACTCACCATAGCTAACTCCAACTCCATGTGACATCAACGAATCCCTATTGATGATCTTAAATACTTGGATCTGCATCGTGAGAAGATGCAGGCCAAATGACTTAGTACATGGAATGTACGAGCATGTAAGGGGAATTCTAAAACATAAACATAAGCTTGAATTTGATAAAAATGGAAATATACTTACCTCTTTTCAAACTTACTCAACTCAAGGATACTCAAAACTATAACGCCCCAAAAACGAACTAAGGTGAACTAGAGCCTCGTGGTTATTTCTAGAGTTGATTTTAAGTTAAAATAAGTTAGTTTAGTATCCTTAGGCGGTGTGTGAAGTTTGGTTAAGTTTGGAGTTCAATCGACCAAGAACGTCCATGACGTTCGGAAGGTATGCCTTAAAATGTACTTGTGTGTCTTGTTGTGTTTGGATGAGTTTTACGTGTTCGTTTCCATTGAAACTAAGGTGGGATATTCCTAATACCTATATTACTTATTTTAGGGGTTTAACATTCGGGCACAACCCCACCTAGGACCCACAAGGGGCCCTAGATAAAGGGCCCAAGACTTGGGCAAAACTGCCAAAAAGCAGTGGCCATCGACGACCCTAAGGACGATCCGTTGGTCCACCAACGGTACGTCGACCTAGGGCATCGATTGGACCAGAATGTCTTGGTGGCCAGGCTCCATTTTGGAGCTAAGTATCCACCCATGAGACCCTACCAATGGTCCGTTGATGCACAGACGGTCCGTTGGTGAAGGTCTCGTCTATGAGGGCCTAAAAGTCTGTTAAGTGGTTGCCTTGGCTTGGGGTGTTTGGTAAATTCACCCCAAGTTATTTAACACCCTAGGAGGATATTTTTAGTGTTTTTAGTTTATATTAAATTAGTTTTAAACCCTAGACCTAGACAAGACCGCTCACTTCTAAAATTCAAACTCTCTCTCTAAAGACAAACTCTCTCAAAGTCACCATTGAAGCCAAGACTCAAAAAGGGAAAGGAGGGCTGCTTTGGACGTGTTTCTTCACCAAAATTAGTGGGGCTCCTTCTATTAAAGGTATGGTATCCATTCTTGAATATCTTTTCATTCAAGGAGCCAACTTCCAAAAAGGTTTTAACAAGGGTTTCGAAACTCAAACTTCTTCTAACTTTGATTTCTAGTATGGGTCTTCTTGTATTTAAGTTCTAATGGTTTAAATGTATTTATATTGGTTGGAATTGATGATTTTGACGTTAAAACTCCATGAAACTCTTGTTTATGCATACTTCAACTTTTGGCTTGAAAATAGGTTATGTGAGCATGATTTGAGTAGGGTATGAACTTGGGTCTTCTTGTATTTGTGATGTTGGTTTAGCTACTGCCCTAAGGTCCCTATTATGATTAAAGTATGATAAAAAAATGTTTATAGATTGTTATGGCTTAGTAAATTGAAGAGTTGCTATATTAGATTATGCTTATGATAAATTGATATTGAGAGGTATAGTCCACCTTCTTGGTGGCGGTGCTTATTTGATAAATTGGTGGTGGTTAATATGTATTGAGAATAGAATCTTGAAGGTCTAAAGTGTAGAATGAATAGGAATTGTAAATGGGTCTTGTTTTGTGATTCTGGAGCTTGAATTGAATGTTTGACCTAGATTTTTGGTCTAATTGAAGAATGTGACTAAGTGAAGTATGTAAAGTGTATAAGTTGATAAATGGAAGTCTAAAGCATATTAAGAATTAATGTATGTGAAATGATGTTTATATGCAAGGGGTGCTTACATACACACACACTTTAAGTGAATGAATGAAGCTAAGTTTGGTAAGAAGGGGTGTCTTGGGGTGGACACTCTTCGTGAGTTGAGATGAGGTGTCTAGTAGCAACCTCACCATTCCAAATGAGCTTTCATAGCTAGGTAGGAGGATGAATGCACTTCGTGAGTTGAGATGTGGCATTTGCTAGTTATCCTTAATCTATAGTCTATAATGTGAGAATCCGTGGGGAGTTATGCCTAGCACCGAGAGGATAGGAAGAAGAGGTGGAATATGCTTCGTTAGTTAAGATGTCGTATTCCCTTATACCTCTTGAGATGAGTACTCCTCGTTAGTAGAGAATGAGTCACTTAGTAGCAATCTCTCTATTTCTTAACTATGTGCCCGCATAGGTATAGCTATTGGAAAAGCCATGTAAAAGCTAAGAAGTATGACCTTACTTTAGGCAAGTGAGGATCCCTCATCCGATAGGGTTAATATGGGGATTCCATGCCTAGCTCTCATGGTCTTTGTCGATTAAGCTACCCCCCCACAAAGTAATGGAAATGATAAGTTGTCTAACTAATGTGTTACCTATGTGATTTTGATTGAACTAAGTCTTCTAAAGGAACGTGCTATTTAGGGTAGGTGGTGGTATGGGACGCTACCTATCCATTGCACTAAGTAGGACCTTCCGAAAGGGAAGACTTGGTGCCAAACCTTCTAAAAGAATATACTACTTAGGGTAGGTGGTGGTATGGGACGCCATCCTACTCATTGCACTAAGTAGGCATTTCGAAAGGGAAGCCTTTGGTGTGTTGTTGGGTGTTCTTCTATTGTATTGCCATTGAGTGGGTGCTTGTTATCCCAAGGCGAGTATGCAAAAAGGAAGGAAGTCTTGAGGGTCGCTTTGGTGTGTATTGAAGAAGGTATATGTGTACTTTCTTCATATCTTACCTTAGTGAGTCTTAGGATTACCTTTGAAGGGAAACTCCTATGGAAATGATGCTTATTCCTCATTGGAAATGCTTTGGAAGTCTCACCATTTTGGAGTCTAGGTAGTTCACTGTAATGTTCAATGTAGTTTACTGTAATGTTAGTTAAATTGTTGTAACGTGCTCGAATCCTTGGGAATCCATTAGGAGCGCTAGTGGGAGTGGTAGTATGGGATGCTACTCTTACATTGCACTTAGTGTGACCTAAGAGTCCTATTAGAGGAGAGTACTTATGTGGAATTGTATGCTCGAGTCGGTTCACTGTAAGTTTGGTGTGCTTACTGTAAAGTGTATTGTTAAGGTAAAGTTTGTGAAATTCTCCTTTAAGTGTTTAATGATGTTTCTTATGTTGTTTTGTGCATAAGTTCATGAATGTTTTATTAAATTGGAATGAAAGCTTATTTTGCTAAAAATGTCCCTTTTTGCATGTTTTTGCATATGCCATACTTAGTACATTGTTGTACTAACCCCATACTTTTATATACCTTATGAGTATAGGTTGGAAGCCTTTTGGAGGATCGGAGTTGAAGCTTGGGAATTCTATCTCTAAAGAATTTGGTATGTCCTCATATATTCGAGGACATAGTTTATGTTTCTTAGTTTCCTTATTAAGACTTTAATTTGTATTTCCTTTTTATTGTAAAGGGCCGTGTCCCTAAGATTCTAAGTTGTGTCTTTATGTTGGCTTGTGACGATAAGATTTTCTAGTATTTATGAATAGATTTATTTTATTATTGCTATCGTGACAAGCTTTAATTCCGCACTACTTTTCATGCTTTATGTTATGAATTCTAGTTAGAGGGCTTGTACGAGACCCCAAAGGGTCAAGTACGCCCGATCACGATTCGAAGGTTTTTCCTAACTTCTAGGGGGTGCTTTTGGGTCGTGACAGACTTGGTATCAGAGCATAAGGTTTTGGGAAATAGTTTAAGGTCTAAAAGTCTCACAAGCCACATCTAGTAGTATCTTGGTCATTGGTGTGAGTCGCGACACATTCATGAACAAGAGTCTATAGGATGCTAGAAGTTTCACTTTCTTTTATATTCTAGTATCATGCCTTAGAGTTGAGTTTATAAGGTGTCTTTTCTTAATCTCTTCTCTTTGTTTTTAGGACATGAATACAAGGAGATCGACCGCTAGAAGGGAGGAGGTTGGTGTAGCTATTGAGAGGATCCCTCTCCGGACCAAGTTCCTATTGTTGGCCTAGAGGAGGAAGAAAATGTGGAGGTTCCTCTTCAAGAACCTCAAGTGCCTCCGGAACCTCAAGTGCCTCCTATGCCTCAAGCTCCTTTAGTTGAGGGTGATATGACTAATGTGGAGTTGAGGGCTGCCCTAATGAACTTGACCCAACTCATGACGGCTCAAGCTCAAGTCGTCAACAATCACTTTGTGGCCCAAGCTAATCAAGGAGATAGGCCCCAACCAAATGCTAGTACACCTGCTTCTAGGATTCGTGATTTCATGAGGATGAACCCTCCAACTTTTCATGGCACTAAGGTGGATGAAGATCCACAAGGTTTCATAGATGAGGTTTTCAAGGTGGTAGATGCTATGGGTGTGACCCCTAGGGAGAAACCGGAATTGGCCGCTTACCAACATAAGGATGTTGCTCAAGTGTGGTATGAGCAATGGATGGGTGAGAGACCCTTAGAAAGAGGTTTGGTTGATTGGGAGGAATTCAAAGAGGCTTTCCTAGATAGGTTCTTTCCCTTAGAGTGGAGGGAGAAGAAGATGGTTGAATTCATGAATCTTCGTCAAGGGGGAATGAGTGTGCAAGAGTACTCTCTCAAATTCACCCAACTCTCTAAGTATGCCCCAACCATGGTATCCAACCCTAGGGCTAGGATGAACAAATTTGTGATAGCCGTGTCTAGCTTGGTGTAGAAAGAGTGTCGTACAGCAATGCTTCTTAATGATATGGATATCTCTAGGCTCATGGTTTATGCGCAACAAATTGAGGAGTCCAAAATTAGGGAGATAAGGCAAGAGGGTAAGAGACCTAGGTCGGATGATTCTAGTCACCAAAAGCCTAAGAAGAGGTTTTATCCCCAAGATTCTTCCATGGGAAACAAGGATAAGGCTCCAAATCAACATTCTCAAGGTGGTGGCCATTCATATGAAAGGGCTAGGTGCCCTACTTGTGGAAAACAACATGGGGGTAAGTGTCTTGCCGGTACGGATGGTTGTTTTGCATGTGGTAATAAGGGCCACAAGATTAGGGACTGCCCTAATCTCAAAGCAAGGGAAAAAGATGTCAATCAAGCTTCCCAAGATCCTAATGCTCCCAAGAAGAACCCTTCCTATGGGATGGGGGCTAGGAAGGATAATTAATCCGGATTGGTGGTTTTGGTAAGTCTTAACTCCTTATGATTGTTGCTTTTATGTTATGAAGTGAGTTTATATGGTTTTATAGTTTATATGATCATGTCATCTTGATGAATTGCTTAAAGAATGAATTTTTTTAAAAAAATTGAGTATGTTGGCAGTGAATGCTCACTGTGAAAATATCCACTTTTGAAGAAAATTGTTTTGTCTTGAATTTTAGTTTCAATGTGTGTAAAAGTATGGTATATGAACATTTTTTATGTTGGAGAAGGTAGTTCCTCCATAAAAGAAGGTTAAGAATGAGTTTGACTTGTGAAGTTTAGTAAAAGTTGCCTATGTTGCTAAGTGTTGAAAGTGTGAAATGATGTTCCTTGCTAGTTGATGCTTTTATTGTTGATGTTTTGATCATGATCTAAGTGTATTATGTGATTCTAAGTGAGTCCTTGTTGTTCTTAAAATTTAAGTGTCATTCGAGGACGAATGTTATTCCAAGTGGGGGAGAATATAACGCCCCAAAAATGAACTAAGGTGAACTAGAGCCTCGTGGTTGTTTCTTGAGTTTATTTTAAGTTAAACTAAGTTAGTTTAGTGTCCTTAGGAAGTGTGTGAAGTTTGGTTAAGCTTGGAGTTCAATCGACCAAGAACGTCCATGACGTTCGGAAGGTATGCCTTAAAATGTACTTGTGTGTCTTGTTGTGTTTGGATGAGTTTTACGTGTTCGTTTCCATTGAAACTAAGGTGGGATATTCCTAATACCTATATTACTTATTTTAGGGGTTTAACATTCGGGCACAACCCCACCTAGGACCCACAAGGGGCCCTAGATAAAGGGCCCAAGACTTGGGCAAAACTGCCAAAAAGCAGTTGCCATCGACGACCCTAAGGACGATCCGTTGGTCCACCAACGGTACGTCGACCTAGGGCATCGATTGGACCAGAATGTCTTGGTGGCCAGGCTCCATTTTGGAGCTAAGTATCCACCCATGAGACCCTACCAATGGTCCGTTGATGCACAGACGGTCCGTTGGTGAAGGTCTCGTCTATGAGGGCCTAAAAGTCTGTTAAGTGGTTGCCTTGGCTTGGGGTGTTTGGTAAATTCACCCCAAGTTATTTAAAACCCTAGGAGGATATTTTTAGTGTTTTTAGTTTATATTAAATTAGTTTTAAACCCTAGACCTAGACAAGACCCCTCACTTCTAAAATTCAAACTCTCTCTCTAAAGACAAACTCTCTCAAAGTCACCATTGAAGCCAAGACTCAAAAAGGGAAAGGAGGGCTGCTTTGGACGTGTTTCTTCACCAAAATTAGTGGGGCTCCTTCTATTAAAGGTATGGTATCCATTCTTGAATATCTTTTCATTCAAGGAGCCAACTTCCAAAAAGGTTTTAACAAGGGTTTCGAAACTCAAACTTCTTCTAACTTTGATTTCTAGTATGGGTCTTCTTGTATTTAAGTTCTAATGGTTTAAATGTATTTATATTGGTTGGAATTGATGATTTTGATGTTAAAACTCCATGAAACTCTTGTTTATGCATACTTCAACTTTTGGCTTGAAAATAGGTTATGTGAGCATGATTTGAGTAGGGTATGAACTTGGGTCTTCTTGTATTTGTGATGTTGGTTTAGCTACTGCCCTAAGGTCCCTATTATGATTAAAGTATGATAAAAAAATGTTTATAGATTGTTATGGCTTAGTAAATTGAAGAGTTGCTATATTAGATTATGCTTATGATAAATTGATCTTGAGTGGTATGGTCCACCTTCTTGGTGGCGGTGCTTATTTGATAAATTGGTCGTGTTTAATATGTATTGAGAATAGGATATTGAAGGTCTAAAGCGTAGAATGAATAGGAATTGTAAATGAGCCTTGTTTTGTGATTGTGGAGCTTGAATTGGATGTTTGACCTAGATTTTTGGTCTAATTGAAGAATGTGACTAAGTGAAGTAAGTAAAGTGTGTAAGTTGATAAATGGAAGTCTAAAGCATGTTTAGAAGTAATGTATTTGAAATGATGCTTATATGCAAGGGGTGCTTACATGCGCACACACACACTTTAAGTGAAAAAATGAAGCTAAGTTTGGTAAGAAGGGGTGTCTTGGGGTGGACACTCTTCGTGAGTTTAGATGAGGTGTCTAATAGCAAACTCACCATTACTAATGAGCTTTCATAGATAGGTAGGAGGATGAATGCACTTCGTGAGTTGAGATGTGGCATTTGCTAGTTATCCTTAATCTATAGTCTATAATGTGAGAATCTGTGGGGAGTTATGCCTAGCACCGAGAGGATAGGAAGAAGAGGTGAAATATGCTTTGTGAGTTGAGATGTCGTATTCCCTTATACCTCTTGAGATGAGTACTCCTCGTTAGTAGAGAATGAGTCACTTAGTAGCAATCTCTCTATCCCTTAACTATGTGCCCGCATAGGTATAGCTATTGGAAAAGCCATGTAAAAGCTAAGAAGTATGACCTTACTTTAGGCAAGTGAGGATCCCTCATCCGATAGGGGTTAATATCGGGATTCCATGCCTAGCTCTCATGGTCTTTGTCGGTTAAGCTAACCCCCCACAAAAGTAATGGAAATGATAAGTTGTCTAACTAATGTGTTACCTATGTGATTTTGATTGAACTAAGTCTTCTAAAGGAACGTGCTACTTAGGGTAGGTGGTGGTATGGGACGCTACCTATCCATTGCACTAATTAGGACCTTTCGAAAGGGAAGACTTGGTGCCAAACCTTCTAAAAGAATGTACTACTTAGGGTAGGTGGTGGTATGGGACGACATCCAACTCATTGCACTAAGTAGGCATTTCGAAAGGGAAGCCTTTGGTGTGTTGTTGGGTGTTCTTCTATTGTATTGCCATTGAGTGGGTGCTTGTTATCCCGAGGCAAGTATGCCGAAAGAAAGGAAGTCTTGAGGGTCGCTTTGGTGTGTATTGAAGAAGGTATATGTGTACTTTCTTTATGTCTTACCATAGTGAGTCTTAGGATTACCTTTGAAGGGAAACTCCTACGGAAATGATGCTTATTCCTCATTGGCAATGCTTTGAAAGTCTCGCCATTTTGGAGTCTAGGTAGTTCACTGTAATGTTCAATGTAGTTTACTGTAATGTTGGTTAAATTGTTGTAACGTGCTCGAATCCTTGGGAATCCATTAGGAGCGCTAGTGGGAGTGGTAGTATGGGATGCTACTCTCACATTGCACTTAGTGTGACCTAAGATTCCTATTGGAGGAGAGTACTTATGTGGAATTGTATGCTCGAGTCGGTTCACTGTAAGTTTGGTGTGCTTACTGTAAAGTGTATTGTTGAGGTAAAGTTTTGGAAATTCTCCTTTAAGTGTTTAATGATGTTTCTTATGTTGTTTTATTCATAAGTTCATGAATGTTTTATTAAATTGGCATGAAAGCTTATTTTGCTAAAAATGTCCCTTTTTGCATGTTTTTGCATGTGCCATACTTAGTACATT
Organism: Solanum sitiens; assembly: GCA_016801875.1. NCBI lineage: Eukaryota > Viridiplantae > Streptophyta > Magnoliopsida > Solanales > Solanaceae > Solanum > Solanum sitiens. The sequence continues at coordinate 199,797 of JABWTJ010000886.1, read as the reverse complement.
GTTGTACTAACCCCATACTTTTATATACCTTATGAGTATAGGTTAGAAGCCTTTTGGAGGATCGGAGTTGAAGCTTGGGAATTCTATCTCTAAAGAATTTGGTATGTCCTCATATATTCGAGGACATAGTTTATGTTTCTTAGTTTCCTTATTAAGACTTTAATTTGTATTTCCTTATATTGTAAAGGGCCGTGTCCCTAAGATTCTAAGTTATATCTTTAAGTTGGCTTGTGATGATTTGATTTCCTAGTATTTATGAAAAGATTTATTTTATTATTGCTATCGTGAAAAATTTTAATTCCTTACTACTTTTCATGCTTTATGTTATGAATGCTAGTTAGAGGGCTTGTACGAGACCCCAGGGTCAAGTATGCCCGGTCACGATTCGAAGGTTTTTCCTAACTTCTAGGGGGTGCTTTTGGATCGTGACAAAAACTACTTCACTTACTCAACTCAGAAGTACTCAAGGATAAGATACTCAACTCATAGATTAGGTACTCAACCCAAAGATTAGATACTCAACTTCAAAGATATGATACTCGACTCAATGAAGCATAGATCAACTCAAGATACTCAATTTAAGGTACTCAACTCAAAATACTCAACTCATGATACTTAACTGAACTCATTTCAATGTAAAGCAGTTTAAAACAAGTGCAATATAAAGAAAAGTTGTTTAAAACCTGATTTCAACTCTGTGTATATAACAAGGATACAACATTACTCTGAAATTTATATGAAAATACAATTAACTGATGTATATAAAAATACAATAACTTCTATGGGATTTTCTCTAACCGACAAACATCACATAAGAGCTATAGTGATGATACAACGATCTACCTCACGCTGCCAGCGCATCCTATACGCGCCCAAAGGTATATGACCTGAGATACTAATGGATCCACTAGTCTATGTGAAAAGGGTTCATCTAAAAAGTATGACCCCTTTCTACCCATGATGGTTACATGGTTTATGGGGTCTGTAACTTGTCTGAACTCTCCCCCATATCAGTGCTCAATACTACTCCCAAAATCTACTAGCTCTTATATTTTAAAAACACACTTCTTCTATGATTTGGGATTAGTGCTCAAAACTTCGCCCAAAGTCTATCTTGGCAATCTCAGTTTCCTCTCTTACTTTATTTAGAAAGCGATTTCTCTTTTATGAAAAACTAGCCCGAAAGCTCTTTGGAAATCTCAGTTTCCCTTCTTATTTAAATTTGAAAACATTTTAAATCTTTCTTGGAACACTTAGTCCCCATATACTTCTTTGAAGAACAGAACTTCAACTTTACTCAGTTCTCAAGTCTTTAAAACAAGTTTTAAAATAATTTGTAAAAAAGACTTCTTTAAATAGGGTTCATGCCAAATTTGTCACGCCCCGAGCCTACACCCTGGGAGGATTGGCACTCAGTGACCATTTCTGGCCTCGAACGAACCCTTCGCCTGGCTTACTAACTCAGTGGAAGACTTAACTTAACTTAATAGAAACAATAAAGAACATTTCCAAAGAAACATACTCAATATGTAATAATCTAGCCAAATGACACTTGAATCTCAAAGTTAAAAACATCTGAAATGTAAGATAAAAGAGACAATAAACTGAACAATCTAACTGACTACCCGTCTATGAAGCCTCTAATAACAGAGATGTATGTTGGGTTAGACCCCACAACATCCTAGTGAACTAAACTAGAAAATGATAAAACGGATCCTCCAGACAGCAAAGAGGCTTACCAACAGACTCTGGGATGCTCAACTGGATCAACGGTGCGCTGGATATCGATCCTCGTTACATCATAATAGGATGCAGGCCAACTGGCATCAGTACATTGAATGTACGAGTATGCGAGTTGGAATGCTAAACGACACTTAAGCTTGAGAAGGAGTAAGAAAGAACACTTACCTTGGCTATGTTCAACTCAGTATTTACTAAATCTTATTCAATATATGCAGTTTATAAGTAAATGAAATATAAAGAAAACTGACTGAAACATACTGTAAACTCTGAATGTGTACAAGTATACAAATAATAGATGAGATGTATGTAAAAATATAATATAACTGGTGTATATGAAAATACAATACTTTTGTGAGAGTTTCTCTAACCGACAACCATCACTTAAGAGTTATAGTGATGATACAGTGTTACTTGGCCCATGCTACCCGACCATCCTAATCTTGCCAGAGTATAGGACCTGAACTGCCTAATGGATCCACTAGTATACTATGAAAAGGGTTCATCTAAAAAGTATGACCCTTTTATACCAATGATGGTTACATGATTTACATGGAGATTTGAGTTACTATGAACTCGCATCCCCACATAGATGCTCAATACTACTCCAAAAATATATACGAGCTCTTATGTTTTTAAAACATACTGATTCTGTGATTTGAGATTAGTTCTCAAAACTTAGCTTTAAAAATCTCTCTTGGAAATCATAGTTCTCTTCTTGTTTCATTTCATAAAACTATTACTTTTGTCTTTAAACAATCCCAAAGTCTCTTTAGTGCTAAATGTGAAAACTAACTCTTAGGGATTACTTATCCCCCTTATAACTCTTTACTCTAGCTTAACTTTTAACTTAAGTCTTTAAACAAAGTTAAAAAGGTTTGTTGAAGACTCTTGAAAACTTTAAGAACTCAATGTGACTTGCTTCTTGACTATTAGACTTGACTCTTAACTTCTTTGACTTTAATCTTAACTTTCCTTGAATTGAATTATTGATTCAAGGATCATTATCTCATGTTTATGGATGATTTCATGATGTTTAGATGTACTTTAGAGTATGGAATCAACTAGGAATGATAGATGCATCACTTAGGATCTAATACGAAAAAATGGGGGAGAAATGGGAAATACAGGTGACCCTGGCGCTCTGAGAGGTGCAGGGCGCCAGAGTCTAACAGACAGAGTCTGTCCTGAGGGGCTATGGTAGGTGCGGTGCCCCAAGGCTTGTCAGACAGGTTTTCAGAATTTTGTTCTCCAATTTTCAACTATGAACCTTCCAAACTTCCATGGATCTTCCCCCCAAACACTTAGGATCACTAATAAACTCAATACCCAATAGTTTAGACTCGTAAAACAGCCCGAAAACACGAAACAAAACCACTAAAGGTACACTACAACTCTACAAACAAGGATTCATCAATTGTTCATCAAGAACTTCAAGATTTATCATTCAATCAATAGAAAACTTGTTGAATTTAAACATGTTGGTGTGTGGGTGAACGAACCCAACACAGACAGAGCCCACATACATCGATAGGGATCACCCCAGATTAATTCCACTAGAATCTCTTGGCGTTCTTGGTGAAATCTTGCTCTTTTCTCCCTTATCCTTCTTCTCTTCTCTTTTCTCCCAAACCCTAAGCGTAAAAAGTATTTCCTAATCTGAACCAAAACTTGGTTTTACTCCTATTAAACCTTTAAAACAAATGAGGAAATAGTAGGGTAAAAAGACTACTTTAACCTTACTAACAGCTCCGAAAGACATATCTCCCTCATACAACATCGAAAATGCGCAAACTTGGCGTCATTGGAAAGATCCTCCAAGGGCTTTCCAACCATATAAAGAACTCACACTAACTCCTTCTGAGTTGGGAGGTAGGGCGGTTCAAAAATGACCAAAAACTCACTTTTACAATTAGGAAATTTTCCAAATTTCCCTATTTGTTTCCAAAAATGATTATTCTTGGTTTCTTAGCTTATTCTTAGTTATTTTAATTTATGAGATGTTACAGAATTATGGATATGAACGACTCAATTCAAGGTTTTAAATAACCATGCATAGAACTCAATACTTAGAACTCAACAACTCCCGAACTCAAGGAGTCAATGATACTACTCATCTCAAGAATGCTCGACTCGGAGGGTTCATGCAAAATTTATGGGCATGAACGACTCCACTCAAGGTTCAAAATATCAATAAAGAACTCATGTATACGACTCTTCTCATTCTCATACTTACTTTCTCAAAAGATAGTTCAAATTGATGTTGGTCTCAAAGGTTTCACAATTAAACTCAAAGTTTTCCTTAGATTCAATTACTCAACCTAAATACACACTAATCCACAACACTCAAAGAATCATTATAATCTCAAGAAATCATCAAAACCCCATCAAAACAAGATTTAAAATGAACTTTAAGAACACTTCTCTAGAACTTAAATCCTTCAACTTTTTAGAGTAAAATCACACTGAAAATAACATGTTTCGCGTGTGGATGAACAAACCCAACACTATGGAAGCTTACATACCTCTTAGGGATTAAACTCGTGGCAAAATTCCACAACAACACGCAAGAATCTCGACGAATACTTGATCCTCTCCTCTTTTCTCCTCTTTTCTCCTCTTTTCTCCTCTTTTCTTTTCTTTTCTTTTTCTCTTGTTGAACTCCCAACTAAAACACTAGGCGTATATTAGGATTACAAAGATGAATCTAATAGGATTATACCCCTAAAATATTACTTAAAATGAATTAAATCTGATTGAATAAGAAAAAGACCAAAATACCCCTCACTATTTTCGGCTAACTTTCCTTGACTGGACGTCCTAACTTCAAAAGGCCATATGTCACTCATTCGAATTTGAAACTTAGCAAACTTGGTGGCGTTGAAAAGATAATTCAAAGAGATTTCCTATGGTATCTTGTATAACACATAATTCATCCTGTGCTAGGAGTTATGGTCGACTGAAGTTGACCCAAAACTCATACTTAGCTTAACTCTTCAAATTTCATATTTTTGTTATTTCCAATTTAGTATTTTTAGAACTCAATATGCTACATCTAGTGACCTGACCTATTAACTTAAGAAATTTTAATTCCTTGGCAAAATCTTACTCACTACGAAGGATAGTTCGAGTTTTAGTTTTAAAAAAATTTCAAGGGTGTTACAACAATGAAGTATTTGCCTTTTGTTTGCTATATTTCTCTTGATTTTGATTCTTTTTTGGTGGGGGATTTTTTTTGCAGAAGAAATAGCAAAAGAAGAAGATGAAGGAGAAGAAATGAGCAAGAAAGATGTAGGGAGAAGGGGCTCACCGTTAAGTTTTAACATTTTTTTTAATGTTTTCACTTAGTTTTTAGGGCTAAGGACCAAACTGATCTTCTTTTATATTACATTAAGGATCATATGGATCATGTGGAATATATTAAGGATCAACATGAAACAATCCTCATACATGAAAGACCATTTTGATCATTTCCTCTATTTATGGACTCTCTAGAAGGTTTAATTTATAAAATCATTTTTAATCATTAATATATAAATTTAAATTTATTGTTTTAAAGGTGTCCAACACACACCTACTTTTACACAATCTCTAAATATATCATATTATCCATTAATTTTTTTGAAAAAATTGCTTTGTTTTAAAATAAAAATAAAAATAAATTTCAACCAAAACTAATTATCCCTAAAATTCCTCACCCACTTGCTTAACTTCCTATTCCAAAAAAACTCAATTGTATTATTTCGTAAATTTAACAACATAACTATGTATTTTTGTTTAGTTTTTCAGTTAAAAAAATGTTTTTCAATAAAGGAGAGTAAAAGCAATAATAATTCTTATCATTCATGAAAAGGTATGTTTTTGCACATTTCCTGTCTTTTTCTTTTGTTTTATGTGGATTACAATATTTGTACTTTATTTTGAAAGTTTTAGATCTTGAAGATGAGCAGTTGATTTTTTTAAAAAAATAATAAAGAAAGATGATTTGTAGTTCATTTTTTTTTTTTTAATCTATGAATTTTTTTATGCAGGTGAGTAATGATGAGTGTTGATCGTATTTCATATTATTATTATTTTCGTACTGAATTCAAACTTAAATTCATTCATTTTCTTCATTGTAATTTTATTCTTTTGATTTTAATGACACTAAATTACGTAATTGGAAATAACACATTTTGTCAAGTATAAAACAACTTATTAATAATTATGTCAAATGATGTGCTAATAGAAAAACATTGAAATGAAAGATAAAATAAATATATGCTCACTGCATACTTCATATATTTTATATCTTTAATTTTATAATTTAAAATTTTGAATGCATTGTTTCAAATTAAAAATTATAAATATTATACCATTATTTTTCAAAAAAATAATTATTAAATAGTAAAAATTAAATAGTAAAAATTAAAAATTAAATAAAAATAAATAATAATAATTAAATAGTAAAAATTAAAAATTAAATAAAAATTAATAATAATAATTAAAATTTAAAAATTAAAAAAAGTAAAATTAAAAATAAAATTGTAGAAAAAATAATAATAATAATTAAATAATAATAATAATAATAATAAAATAATTATTAAAAATTAAAATAATAAATAATAATAACAATAATAATAAAAAAATAAAAAATAAAAATAAAATTTAAAAATAATAATATAAAATTAAAAAAAAATTAAAAAAAAAAAAAACACATACTCTAAAAACTTATTAATAAAATATTAACAAATTCAACAAAAATCATAAAAAAAATAATATATATTTGCAAACTCACTAAATGTGGTTACTACAAAATAGTAAATCGGGCTTTTTACTCTATTTAATGAAACTATAACGTTAATTTTTGTTTCATATGGTGATTAAATTAATTAATTTTCTTTATTAATACAATCATGTTAGTAATAAAATACCTCTAATTTCATCATCAACAACAACAAACTTAATGTTCTTATTATAACTATTACAGCTTTTTAAAATCATTATCATTCTGGTCAGCCAATTTAAGAATTTATATATTTTAAATCTTGCATAAGTCACATCACAAGTAATTAAAAATTATGACATTTAATACGCGCAACGCGCAGGTATTAATACTAATTTTTCTTAAAAAATATTGTTTCTAAAGACGGATGTCGAGTATTATACATGTAAAAAAAATACTATTTAACATGATCATATATATATATATATATATATATTCACAATTTTTTTGACAAGCACATTTAACATGTTCCAACAACAGAAAATTTCATATTTGATTAAGGGAAAACGGACAAATATATCCATGAATTATTGTAAATGGTATGCAGATACCCTTCATCATACTTTTGGTACATTGGTGCCCCTGCCGTCCAAAAACTAGAGCGTATATGCCCTTCAGTCTAACTGAAGACTAAATAGGGACATGTGGCGCAATCTTATCCATTGATCCGATGTCGGGTCGGTGTGTAAGATTATGACATGTGTATGCCCGTTAGTATAAAGGGTATATATACTCTACTTTTTGGACGGCTGGGGCACCAATGTCCGTAAAGTATGACGGATGGTATCCGCATGCCATTTACGATAGTTCGGGGGTAATATTTGTCTCTTTTCCCTTTGATTAATATTGATATGTATAAAATTTTATTTCTTTACTGTTATATGTCATTAATATATTTTTCTACTAAGATTAAACTTTTGAATCCTATTCGAGTCAACGGCTATTTACTGTACATATAAATGATTTGATTTCACTTAAAATTTTAAATGTTGTAAAACATTAATATATTTTCCTACACTAAGCCACATTCATTAATAAGCGTTTGTCATGTTTGCTACATTTAAAAAGGATGTCATGTTTGCTATATTTAATAAGCGTCGTGAGAGTTTGTACAATTACAGAATACAATGTTGACATTAGAATAACGATGGTTTACCCTACTAATAAGCCTTATTCATTTTTTCAACATAAAGTTAATGCAATTATTTATCGTTTTCAAAATGTTGATATGCAGTTAAGTGAAAGTACAAATCTAGAAGCGAATGCTGCAAAATAAAGTGAATCGATTCAAAAATAGGTTGAAGAACTTAATGTCATAGAAGACATTGTGATTGTTAAAAAAACTCTTATCACCAAATGACAGAAACAAGACAAAAAGATTGGTGAGAGTCGATTGAGCAGCTCAATACAAATGAAGTGTTTAGATTTGAAATTTGACTAAATGAATCTAGTTCTAATATACACCATCGTTTGAATTAATTAGAAATTGAAGCTTCATCCTCAATGAGATAGAAATCCTTAATAAGGTGTTATTTTCTAAAAAGTTCTATTTCAATAATGCTATAAACATTATTATGATATGATTTTGATTAAGTGAAATTTACTGAAGTATACTACCTAAGACTTTTATTAACAAAGTATCAATATACTTATATTTAATTACAAACTATGTTTTTAAATTACATACATAACAAAATATTTAATTTTTTATTTTATTTATTTTTTTCGGAATTTTTTGACTGTTAGTACTTTGTGTCATATTATGTGGAGTGTAATTAAGTATTAAATTTTATCATATATTCTCTCTCTTATTAAACACACCTATAATCACACGTTTTTTTTATTTCTTTTTTTATGTTATGTAGCTATTCTTAAGATTCCTTCTATATAAATATTTGTGGTACCAATAAAGTTGGTACAATACTATAACTGAGTTATAGTTCCTAGAAATATTACAAATTCATTTTCACACGTTTAAGTATTTTTTAATTCCTTCTACGTTTTGTAGTCATTTTTTTTCGTATTGAGTTATTCCTTTTATTTAAAGATTTTTTATCGTACCAATAAAATTGATACATTCATCAATAACTGAGTTATTTCCTAGTAATTTCTCTAACATTGCATCTTTTCTTCTTCACTTTCGTTTTTTATCTCTCTTCAGTTTCATTTTTCATCTCTCACATAAACCTTACGTATTCTCTTCTTCACTTTCATTTTTCATCTGAATTAATCAGTGTCCTCGCCATAATTCGATGGAGAAGATGCCGCGCAAAAGTCCTAGGGTTAACAAATTTGATGTTATCGTTGATAGCACACCCATAATATGTAGAGGTGACAACAAATCATTGATAGAATTAACGAGTGTGTCACACTATCGATTTATTATCATCCAACAAAGTTCAAAAAAATAATGATTCTGATTTTTGGTGCAAAGTTGAATGGTAAAAAAAAATTGTCAGTAGTTCATTATCCTCATGACAACAATCTTGAGGATGAAATTCTCCTTTCTAAAAGATTACGAGTAACTAGTGAACAGTGTTCAAAGGTATATATTTATTTTTTCATTTCTTGGTGACACATGCAAGTTTTTAATTTTGTGCTTATTAGAAAGATGTTTAACAGTCAATAAATTTTCTGGTGTAGAAAGTTTATGTGGTTTTCGGGAGCAAAGGTAGGAAAGGTGTAAATTTAAAAGGCGTTGGTGTGATTAGTAAGAAAAGGAAAAAGACGACACAACCACGAAAGGTAAGTTTTCATTTTCGTTTATTATTGTTGAATTGATTATTTTACTGTTTGATGCAAATGTTTCTTAGTTTATATGATAAAGATTTGCATTTTCTTAATATTATAATTTATTAATATGTAATATATTATTTTTTAGATTAAGAAGAAACAGTCGTGATGGTGTTCGTATGTCAATATCAATATTTTTATTATATAAAAAACTTTTCGAAGATTAATAGTGTCCATTTGGTTAGAGCATCACCTTTTGGTTATCTTCTAGATTTACCTCTGGAAGTCCAACCACAGATTATTAGAAGTTTGGTCCATCATTTATCTAACAGAAAAGGGTAAAAAATACCCCTGAACTAAAAGAAAAAGTTTAAAAATACCCTCCATCCATCTTATGGTCTAAAAATACCCTTCTACTCATTTTTTTGGTCTAAAATTACCCTTCCATCCACTTTTTTGATCACTTATACCCTTGCAACTAACAACCCTCTCTCTTTTTTTAAAAAAATATTTATTATCTGTCATTTTCTTGTTGGATGAAATAAAAGTTCACCTCTATTAATTTTTTCCATAATTTATCCAAAATCAAAACAATTCATCTTTTCAGGATCAAAAAAATATTTTTTTTAAATATAGTAATTTCTATTTTCTACACCTTTTTTTCAAAAAAAAAAATGATTTAAGAGCCCTGACACCCCCCAACCCCACCCGAGGGCGTGAGAGCTCCCCCCACCCCCCCAACCCCACCCGAGGGCGTGCGAGCTCACCCCACCCCACCCCCCACGCCGCCCCAGCCCCCGAGGGCGCGAGGCGCCCTGCCCATATCCCCCTAGCCGCCCTATCACCCTCCACCCCCACGAGGGCATGAAAGCCCCTTCAGCCCCCCGAGGGCTCGAGGCGCCCTGCCCCTAGCCCCTCAGCCCCCGAGGGCGCGAGGCGTCAAGCCCTCCCCACCCCTCCCCCGAGTGCTCGAGGCGCCCTGCCCCTAGCCGCACTATCACCCCCCAGCCCCCGAGGGCTCGAGGCGCCTTGCCTCTATCTCCCCCAGCCCCCAAGGGCTCGAGGCGCCCAGCCTTCCCCCTTCACCCTGCCCCCCGAGTGCTTGAGGCGCCTTGCCACAAGACCCCGCCCTGCTCCCCTAAGGCTCGAGGCGCACTACCCCGAGCCCCCCGCCTCGTCCCCCGAGGGCTCGAGGCGCCCTGCACCAAGCCCTCGCCCCATCGAGCACGTAGAAGGCTCGAGCGCCCCTTAGAGGGCTCGAGGTCGAGCATGCGAAGGGCTCAAGCCCCCCCCCCCCCCCAAAGGACTCGAGACGCCGAGCACGCGAAGGGCTCGTGGCTCGGAGCACTTAGAGGACTCGAGGCGCTGAGCACTTGGAAGGCTCGAGGTGCGAGCACGCAAAGGGTTCAAGGCGTCGACCACCCCTCTCCCCCGCACACCCCCCAAAGGACTCTAGCATGCAGAGGGCTCAAGCCCCCCCCCCCCCCACAAAGGACTCGAGGCGCCGAGCACGCGAAGGGTTCGTGGCACTGAGCACGCGGAGGGCTCGAGGCTCCGAGCACTTGGAGGACTCGAGGCGCCTAGCACTTGGAAGGCTCGAGGTGCGAGCACGCAAAGGGTTCAAGGCGTCGACCACCCCTCTCCCCCGCGCGCGCACACACACACACACGAAGGCGCCCCGAGCCCCCTCCCCTACTCCATTCCCTGGAGACTCGAGGCGTCGGTCCCCTTCCCCTACCCCCACCCTGGAGGCTTGAGGCGTCGTTGCTCGAAAACCCTCTTCCCCCTTTAGAGGCTCGAGGCACCGAGCACGTGGAGGGCTCGAGGCATCGAGCACGTAGAGGGCTCGAGGCGCCGAGCACGCGGAGGGCTCGTTGCGCCGAACACACGGAGGGCTCGAGGCGTCGATCACGCGGAGGGCTCGAGGGCCGAGCACACGGAGGGCTCGTGGTGCGAGCACGAGGCGCGAGCACGCGAAGGGTTCAAGGCGTCGAGCACCCCCAGGCACCCCGAGCCCCCCTCTCCCCCGCCCTTGGAGGCGCCCCGAGCCATGAGGGGCTCGGGGAAAGACGCCTTGAGCCCCCTACCCTACCCCATTCCCCGGAGGCTCGAGGCGTCAGTCCCCTTCCCCTACCCTGGAGGCTTGATTCCCCCTTTAGAGGCTCGAGGCGTCGTTTCCCCCCCCCACCCCCACCCTGGAGGCTTGATTCCCCCTTTAGAGGCTCGAGGCGTCGGCCCCCCCCCCCCCCGGCTATGAAGTGATCAAGGATAAACTGATAGACTTCTATTATGCTAATAAAAATAAGAACTCCAAATCTAGGAGTGAAGGAAAAATGAACGATTTGATGCATTTAGGATAATAAGATGGTTCTGCACTTCCATCGGCTTTATGACACTTTCTTCAAAAGCATCAGTTTTTTTTTATAGTTCACAAACCACAGGGGAAAAGTGATTGTTGATTGTTGGGCACATTTTGAAAGCATTCTTAGTACAATTACATATGAGTCCTCTAGACTTGAGGCTTTCGGACTGAGCAGCACTCGGAAAAGCTGATGTTGCTACTTGAGCATGACCAGGTTGCTGCTAGAAGACAACAGAAAAAGGAAAATATGATATTGATGACGATAAGCAGATGCATATGAACCTGTAATATTGAAATTCAGATTGCTTACTCTGGACTGCAGGTCATAAATGTTTCTAAGACATTTACCTTAGCACGATCAATATTTAGAAGAGCCAATGCAGGTTTTGAATAATACTCAACAGTTTTCTTGTCACTGAATGATTTACTAAATAAAACAAGTTTTCCAGCAACTCCAAAAATAACAAAAATCAGGGATAAAGGTAATATATATAGTACCCAAATATATTTCAACAACTGGTAGTTCAATGTCTGCAATTGTAGAAAGTATTATCATGTACCAATATAATTTCATAATTGACCACAAGGAAAGAAGAAAACTATAGTGGTGGAGCAAGGATTTTCATGCTATCTGGCTAGTGTGCAGGGGATTCAACAAGTTTACAAATAAAATGATATTTCACCTATATACACAATACAATGTTTTGGCAAGAAGACCATTAGCACTAGCCCATTAAAGGTTTCATTAGTTCTCTACTTAATATCTAATCTATGTCAAGATTTTCCTCCTCGCATTAGCCTCAATCTTTGGGCTTGTCCTTAGTAAGTAAAAACTCAGGAAAAACTCCCTTACCTCGAAACTGACACCAGCATTGCTTTCTACAGTAATTGTAGTTTCATTATTGACCTCTTGGACAGAAGATCCAACTGTTCACTATCAGTCAATACGACGGTCTGGAAACTCCTCTCTAGTTCTTCATTACTGGAACTTGCATGAGGCATCCCATTGGGTATGCCAACAACAACTTCTGGAAGCTGGTCAACTCCATTTCCAAAGCCCAACCCACTTCCAGAAACATCTATGTTATTGACAACATCCATCATGCTCTATAATGTTTCAAAATTTGCAACCACAACTCCGCATGTCAAAACCACAAACACAAAATGCCTCGTGAGTCATGATTAAAACAGGTGTGTTTAAAGTATAATCAAACCCCAATAGTAGGCTCTAAAGAAATGCAATCTCATACTCTAAAAAACAACCAATCCAACAGAAACAAATTGTATATAGAGTATTACCAACCACAAAAAGCTCAACTTTCAAAAAATTCGTACTTTTGAACACTACGAAATCTCATCTAATACTTCAATCACTTCATTCTTCAAACAAACTAACAACACAAATCAAAACTCGGGCTTTGCATAAAGTCAATACCATTTCATACTGAGCAGAGAAACAAGGTAAAATTACCCGACAAATCAAGTCTTTCCATCAACTACAATCCAATTCCAATTATGATGTGGATCTTGGGTATCCATTCCACTCTATTCAAGTTCATCTATGCAAAGTCTCAGCAAATGACCACAAACAAAGAACTCAAAACCCCAAATCCAAATACAGTAGACCGACACTTTCTCTACTTAGATCTCCAACCCCAGTAAAACTGTCCAAATAACAAGACAAATGTTCTTAGATTGACTTCACAATGCAAGACAATCAAGCTTCACTGATGAAAGCAGAGGGCTAACCTCTTTCCTTTTCTCAGCTCTTTCATCAAACTTGAAACTGATATTGTAGGTTGGAAGAGTACCTACTTTGCAAGGTTTGGCATCTGATGCAGCAGGACTGAAAAACTTTTATTATGCTAAGTCCCACGCCTTCAAAATTTGCAGAGAAGTATTATTTTCAGAGGCTAGAATGCTAGATATTAGATGATAAGTGCTGCAGTTTGAGACGAAAACTGTACTTTATCAACAACAAATCTCCATTTCCTTACCATATCATATACGAATGGCATTGTATCACCTTTTTCCATCAAAATAGTAAGGAAGATCAACTCAATCAAATAGTAGCATCCAAGCATTCAACGAAAGAAAATAGTACAACAAGTTCAGTTCTTGATTTTTCCTCCTCCTTAGTATGAAGCCAATAACAGGGTATTAAGTACTGTCCCGTATTTTTTATACTCCGAATAAGTAAAGTACTTGTACAGGCGCAACAAAATGGATACTTCAAAACAAAAAGGCCAAAGGTTTTGCGACTAAATGCAGAATGATTGTACATACTACAAATTTAGGTTAGTTGACCAATAGCCTATTGGAACTGAGTGTACTTTTTTGTATGAGAAAATAACCAAGAGTAAAACTGAAGCAAAGAGCAAATGCACCTGTTCTTACATCACGATATGTTGTCATATTGGTGTCCATGGTATCGAGAACAAGTTGCTACAGCTATGTATCCCCTCGAAGCATATGCCTGAATCCAAAAAAGAAAAAGAGAATTGTACATTGAATTGTCATTCATTGCTTCTGCTCGATGATAATACGGGGAGTACTTTTGAGAAAACAGAATATCACCAATAGTAATACCCGTAACCACTCTTTACATTTGTTTGTACTATGCAGGAAGACAATAGCTGGCCTCTTTTTCTTATCGGTTTCCTTCATGCTTAATACCAAGGCAGGCAACTGCCCTTGCTCTCTTTCCTGGAAACAGTGAGTTCATGTTCAATACTTATAGCTGGAGACATTGAGAATATTACTTCTGAAAAATGAGTATTTCCACATCTATCTTCATTCAATTAATCAGATGCTTTTCTAAATGAAACATATATAATTGAAGCAGACACTTTATTTGACTGTTATGCTTAGACTTTTTATATTATCGCGGAACTACTGCATAGCGAGCATCCAATTCAAAGAGATGAAAAGAGATAAAAGGGTAAGCATTTTATACCTCGCAGGCCCATTGTAGTGCATAATTTATCAAACTTGACAATTTTATCCCCTGATTCCAAGTCTACAAGTAAATCTCTCTTGCATATAACTGCTGCAGGAATCAAAAGTAGATAAATTTTATAAATAGATGTTATAGTGAAGATGAAATGCTAGAACAAGGACTATACTGCTGAAAAGATCAAGACCTGCTGCTTTGACATGTTCTGAGATGTAGAGGGTGCTACACGCCTTCTTCTCGATGGAATCAACTGCAGCCAATTCATGGTCATCTATGTATTCGACCTCCGGAGTTCTTACTCTGTCAGAAGTTGACAGATTCATCCATGGAGACTAATGATCCATCTGAGTGAGATGGAGAAATGTCCATGCTGCAAGTTGCAGGAACATGAATGACAGTGATCTTAGGCACACAACTGCATCACTTCTTTGAATAGAAACAAGTTTTTCTGCTTGGCAGTAGGAACATTACTGTTGCAAGTAGAAATGTTCTTAATGGTTACAATCTTGGATGTACATGGTTGCCTTCCAAAGACAAAAATGACTCGAAGTAAGTTAGTCACAACTTCAGATACAAGAAGCAATCTTTTTCAATGTAGGAATTGCAAAACAACTTATTAAGCAAAAGGTTCATCAAACTGTGAAAACTCAAAATTATCAAAGTTGCCATGTTACTGTTTCAAAATAACAGAAAAACAAAAGATGCAGTAATCCTAACTTGAGTTCATCCAATTCATCCAATCTAATCTGAAACAAAAAATGTAGAAAAAGAAAATAGAATAATAGAAAAACATTAGCTGATTTAGGATAGATGAGTGACCAATGACTACAACGGATATATTTCAAAGGGCTGCGAGTGATCCTTGAGTTGAAAGTAGTGTCCATCAATGCTTTGAATGGATAGGTGTTCCAAATCAATGAAAAATCTAGAACACTTCCATCCGACCAGCTGATATATCGTGGCTTTACTGATTTAGGAGATGCAGCACAAGGGGAAAAAAGATGTACAACGGACCTGATGATAAAAGATCAGTTCTGGCAGCTCTTCCACTTGGACATAATGCTTCGTTGGGCTTTCTGGCTGATATGTCAATGAGGCAAGTGGCTAGCACGTTCTCCTTTAAGGCCATAAAAGTGAGTCGCATGGAAGCAAAATTGTCCTGATGCTTCCTGCAGAAGGTATCTACAAACTTCCATAACTTGGACCACTTCTTCTCTTCTGTATCCACTGGAAAGGCTAGCCATTACGCTAAATTTTATGTCTTCCCCACCAACACTGCTATTAACAAAATCATAAATTCAATTAAAAAAAAACAGTGAATGTGTACATAAGGAAAGGGTGCTAGGACTGTAAATAGTATACAAGATCACAACAATGTATTTTCCAGTTGTTAGAAATTTGTACTTATATCAGAACTTGAATCAGGTAAGTTGATGATGAGCCGTTCCTCTCAACAAACCATCGTTGTGGTTCAAACATTAAATTTAAAGGTGCTCTGTCAAATACCATAATAGAAGCAGTGTAACAAGAAACAACAAACACAGATTATGACAAACCAAAGGCATATTTTGTGTTGAGATGATTAGATTGAAACCCGCAACAGCATCAAGGAGAGAAAATTGAACATCACCTGCCTATGATAAGCATGAACATTTGGTGCATTATCAATGTTCAATCAATCTGGTTATTGCATTTCAAAAAAAGGAATAGATGAAACACCAGATTACCCCCATCAGATGCACATGCTCGGGTGGCTAACACCTTCCACCTCCAACTCTAAATTTGTAGGGTTCGAATCATCAGACAGAGCAAATTGGTGAAGAGGGGTATATTCATCTTTAGTTGAGATTTTCATCCTAAATTCTTGAAATCGGAAAGCCCCTCCCATTCTCAACCATCAAGAAATCTTACAATTGAAGGTAAAGGTTCATAGTAAAAGTGCAAAATAATACACAGAACAGAAATGAATCCAGAAGGAAACATCAATAAAGATAGAAAAATCACAGAATTGATTTGACCAACTAAGATTTTCAGAATTCAACAAGGTGCTAAAGAGTGACTTGATTCTATTTCTGTTGGTCTGGGTTATATTGAAGATTAAGTAATATCCCTTGCAGTTGAACTAAAGGATAAAATCCGCCAGCTGCAGTCCGTCCTATTGGTAACTGATCAATTTTTCTCTGTTGAAGCACCTTTTCTGCTCCCTCTTCTCCTTATCAGTACTACAAATATCTTCTAGTATTATATTTGCTTATCCTGCTATTTTTGGTTTAGATACTTTCCTTATCATCATTGCTTCCATTATCAACAATCAAGAAATATTACCGTTAAAACCAAAAATCTCCAATGCCCAGAACAGAAATGAAGCAAGAAGTAAACAGAAATGAAGATAGAAAACTCACAAAGTTGATTCGACCAACTAAGATTGAATCAAAAGTTTATTCATAAATTCTTGAAATTCGAAACCCCCTGCCCCTCCTATTTCCAACAATCAAGAAATCATACAATTAAAATCAAAGGTTCATAGTAAACCCAGAAATATCAGTGAAGCAAGCTTGAAATCGGAAACCCCCACCTCCACCCCACCGAGTTTCTATCAAGAAATCTTACATGTAAAACCAGAAATCAGATGGAAACATCTTAAATTGATGAAATCAGAAACCCCCAACCCCCACCCGTCCCAATTTATAAGTAAAACCAGAAATCACAGTGAAGCAAACTTGCACTGGAAACCCCATTTTCAACCATCAAGAATATCACTACAGATAGAAAACTCACATAATAAATTCGACGATGACAATCTTTCTTCTTTCTTGGCGATGCTTCCCTTTGGCAATTGCGAAATATAGAGACATCAACGTCACTAATGGTAATGAGCCTTTGGGCTTAGGAAATTACAATGTAAACCAGAAAGAACATCAATATCGACGATGGCATTCCAATTTTTTGCTTTACAGACGTTGGGAAATACTCATATCCCCACCCCCACCCCACCCATACTCTTTAAGCTGGTCAAACTGACTTAAAAATTAGTTTTTGATTTATTTAAGTATTAGTGAATTTAACCACGGTTCACGCGGTCATAATAACTCGTTAAATTCATTAACTAACTTTTTAGAATAGTTGAGTACTTAAAATATTCTATATATTTTTTATAGTGACATCCTAATGATTAAATCAGATTTCAAGTTATAATTAAGTTTATTATTAGTATTTAAGTTTTATATCTTTTATAATCTTAAATAAAAGTCTTTATCTTCTAATAATATTTTTTATATCGGTAAACTTATGCTCCTTATTTTTGTAAGTAAATGAAAATTTGATTCAATAAGTTTATATACATGTTTATCTATACATAATTTTTCCATTCATTTATATAGAAGCATTGATGAAACACATTTCAATATAAATGCAATAACCTATTTAAATTTAAAAAATAAAAAATAAAAAACGTAGAAACATAAAAAAGAAATAGTTTTGAATTGTGAAAACCAAATTTATCATTTGACCTTCATTTTTATGATTCTACCATTTTAAATGTTCACGACTTAAAATTTAAAAAAGAAATAGAGAAACAATGAACAATAAGAAATTAAACTTTCGTTTGAAAAATAATGAATGTATATCGTATGGTAGAAATAATTTAAAAAATTAAACATTCTATATTTTTTCATTCCTTTACAAATTTATATATGTCATGTCCATCCAATCATAAGTAACTAAAGGAGATATTTAATAATTATTTTTATTTATTTATTTTGAATTTCAACTATGGAAAACTCATTTTGACCATGAAAGTTTAAAATTTAACTCATAATTTTTAAAATTTTGAGAAATAATAAAAAAGTGTTTTCAATCCAAATCATTGACAAAAAGTCAAAAGTAATTTGCATTACACAATCCCAATTTTCATAAATTATTTTTCATTTTTTAATATAACAATTATTTTTTAAAAAAAATTGTACGATGAAAGTGGACAATTGCCAATTAAGTTTTCTGGTTTATGGTCATATTCATTGTGTTTTAAGAAATTTATCTAAAAAAATATACTGAAGCAAACTTTCTTTGGTGTCTTGTTCTCGTTTTACTTTCTCTTTTTCTTGCAACTACAAGGATAAAGAATTAACAATTCATAATATAAATAACGAACAATCTCTTTTTCTATATGAATTTTTGAGCAACATCTTTTTTGTTTATTGGCTTCTAAAATAATTTGTTGAACTTGAATTTAAATTTGTTCCTACAAAAATATAATATTATACTTACAATTCACATTTTATAGATGATCGTGTCTTTTAATATGCTATTTTTAAAAAATGTATATAGAAAACAAATTAAATATTTTCACTTCTTTTGGTATGTGTGAATTTTAAGCAACCTTTTTTTGTTATTGAGACTCCAAATAACACTTCTTCGTACAAAATATAAATTATAGTTTATAGTTCACATTTTAATATATTACTTTTCAAAAATGTATATAGAAAAGAAAATAGATATTCTCACTTCTTTTGATATGTGCGAATTTTTTAACAACCTTTTTAGGTTGATACTCCAAATAACACTTTCTCCTGCAAATTATAAAATCATAATTCAGGGTTCACATTTCATAAAAACTCATATTTTTTAATAAATTTCTTTTGAAAATTGCATAAATAAGAGAAGATATATATTCTTACCATCAATTCATATAAAAGAAAATAAATTTGAGCCTCCAAGCAACACTCCTTCTTCAAAATATAATATCATAATTCAAGGTTAACAATTCATAAACACTCGTGTCTTTTAATAAATTCCTTCTGAAAAATACATAAATAGAAAAAGATAAATGTTCTTATCATCAATTTATATAAAAGAAAATAGATAATCTCACCTTTAAAATAAACAGTAAAATATCACCAGCACCCAACATTGACTGAGCTTCTCAATCATTTGCAATGTTTCTTATATTTATACGTGCAAATATGAAATAACCACAATACATAATAACTCATATGGTAAATGTCATTAAATATAATGACTTTTCACATTTTTGTATTTATTAAATTACAATGAAACTTACCTTTTAAATTTCATAACTACTGCATTGATCATTTCTACATTGCTTTATAGAAATATAAGTAATACAAAAAAAATAAAAAATAAAATAGGGGAAGAGATTAATAATAATGGTAAAGAATATCCTAAATATGGATAGATTAAATATGGCATTCATACATGTAAATTATAATAATAACTAAATTAATAGATGAAATTTAGGGACAAAATTGAATATTTGCAACCAATAAAATGAATTTCACGTATCGTTGCCCAGTTGGATATATTGTAACGTACATATACAAAATAATAAAGGAATTAATGGAAGAATTTAAACGGAAATGATTAATAGAGGGCATTTATTTAATTTATTCAATATATTAAGATGAAAATAAGATAAATAAAAAATCAGACATGAAAATTACATACTAAGATAATAAATTGTGGATAACAGTGACAATGCTAAAATAAGAAACAATTAAAAAAGGAAAAAAGAAAGAAAGAGACTTCTTGGAAAAAGAGTTTCAAATGAAAAGAAAAGAAGAAAGAATTGAAAGGAAATTATGAATGAAAAAGACAAAATGTTGTGTAGTATTAGATATTTGCTTTAGTATTTATAGTTAGTAAAATAATTAGTAACATATGAATATGAAAAGATAAATAACATCCATTGGAGTAATTATAATTCAATGACTTTAATTGTGATTATCTTCAACATTTAAGAGACTTTTTTTATATTTTAAAATTTAAAAAATGGTTAAAAAAACATAAAAAAATAAATATTTTTCTAGCTCTTAGAGGCATGCCACATCAGCGGTTTTGGATTCAGATTTATATATATATATTGATGATTGATTTGACAATTCTCAAAGTAATTTTTTAAAGTTTAAAAAAACTTATTTTAAGCCAAAAGTTAAAAGATTGGGAAGGGGTGTTTTTTTTTTTTTTAGCTTAAAAGCTCTTTTAAGTTGAACAAATATTTTACTTTTTTGCCCTTATTTCTTTTATTTTTATTTTTATTATTATTATTATTATTAATATTATTATTATTATTATTATTATTTATTATATTATTATTATTATTATTATAATTATTATTAGTATTATTAATATTTTATTATTTTATTATTATTATTATTATTTATTTTATTACTCTTTATTATTATTATTATATATTATTATTATTATTATTATATTATTATTATTATTATTAATATTTTATTATTTTTATTATTATTATTATTTATTATTATTATTATTATATATTATTAAATATTAAATATTATTATTATTATTATTATTTTCATATTATTTTATTATTATTATTATTATTTATTATTATTATATATTATTACTATTATTATTATTATTTATTATTATTATTAATAATATTTTATATATTATTATTATTATTATTATTATTATTATTATTTTCATATTGTTATATTATTATTATTATTTATCATTATTATTTATATTTAATTATTATTATTATTATTTTATTATTATTATTATTATTATTATTATTACTAATATTATTATTATTATATATTATTATTAATATTTTATTATTTTATTATTCTTTATTTTATTATTCTTTATTTATTATTCTTTATTATTATTATATACTATTATTATTATATATTATATATTATTATTTATTTTATTATTCTTTATTATTATTATATATTATTATTACTATTATTATTATATATTATATATTATATATTATTATTATTATATATTATATATTATATATTATTATTATTATTCTTTTCATAGTATTTTATTAATATTATTATTATTATTATTATTATTATTTATTATTATTATTATTTATTATTATTATATATTATATATTATTATTATTATTATTATTATTAAAATCAACTTTATCATGTTAACATCTTTTAAGGGTATTTCAGACATTTTGATTAAAAAAAGTGTTCACCAGCACTTATTTGCCAAACATATCAACAACTTTTTTTTAACTTTAGCACTTTTATCCAAACACATAACTACTTATTTTATAAATAAGTTCCAACACATTCAAAAGTACTTTTTAAAGCTACTTTTTTAAGCCAATCCAAACATGCTCTTTCTATTCAAACCATTTTTACAAAATATAAAAGAAATAGAATTTTCTCTCTTCCTCTTCTCTCCAACGTTCTTCTCTTCTTCTTCCTTAGAAAATCCGATTATCTACAAATATTCTCCTAATTATCTTCTTTCTCATCTCCGGTCGTCACTCTCATTCTGAACTGAAGGTCGTATTCTACTTAAAACGGGTAAGTCTTTTTTTAAAAGATTTTACAATTTTTGAATAACACATTCTTGATACTGAGTTCATTCTTGGTTTACACTTTGTTTGGATCATTGTTACCCATTGTTTCATAATATATGCTATTGTATTGTACTCTATTGTACTGTATTATAGGATAGATACAATGTTTGGTTAGACTGTATTATTTCTTGTTGTTTAATAACATTTTAATTATTTGGTTTGATTGTATCGTACTGTAATGTAATTTATAAATTTATTAAAATATCCTTAATTATTCTAGGGTAAGAAGTTTGACTAGATTTAAATAATTAAGATAAAGGGTAAAATAGTATTTTGAAATATTATGTAAAGATATAATTGGAAAAAGAAATTAAGTAACAATGGAAACACACCAAATCGGTTGTTCCATAAAATAGGGGTTTTCATTGTTACGTAACAATAAAATTTAACAATATAGTACAATACATTTTAAGTAACAATCAAAACAAACATTGTAGGTATAGTAACGATACAATACAATACAATGAATAACAATGATCCAAACATAGTGTTAATGAACAAGAGATCATTCTATCGATGTGAAAATTGAGTAATGGTGTAATGGTACATATTATATATTATTTTGGAAAGAAATCGACAAATCCAAAAAACTACTAATTTTGAAAAAATGTATATGTATTGTTGTTGTTCAGTGAAAACTCGTTTTTGTTCTTTTTTGACCATTTTGTTCATATAATTATAGAAATATAGTGCGTTCAGTTGTTGAACATACATTTCAGTTGTTGAAAGATGTATGGTATGTTGCAACATATTAGTGATATGTTGGTACATATTCCAGTATACTTGTCATATGTTGGAACAGGTCACCTATGTGTTAAAGCAACAAAATTATCATCTCTAGTAAAAGGTTACCCATATATTGAAACTGAAGATTAATTCATCTGTGACAACAGAAGATTCATCTGTGCCAACAAAAGGTACATCTATGGCAAAAAAATATTCATCTGTGTCAATATAAGTATAAATTTTTACCCCTTATTATTTCATAATCAGTTGTAATTCTCAACCTTTTTTATTTACCTTGTAGATAAAATATCACTTCATCTGTGGCAATAACTCAATCTTTTAATGGATTGCTTCCTCTTCTAACATCAAACGCTCTTTTTGTCGATGCAAAGGATGTGAGCAGCAACATGATTATTTTATTAGTCATGTTAAAGAACTCACTGATATTCTTAAGGAAATGACATATAATATTGATGTCCAGACATCAAAGAAGATTTCACAACCTATAAAGTTTAGGAGGTTGAAAAAATCAATTTCAGAAAAAAAATCAATGACTAATGCTTCAGTATCTTCGTCAACCGTAAAAGACAAAGAGAAGGATAAAGAGAAATATAAAGAGAAGAAAGTCGTCAATGTGATGTGAAGCAACTATATCCATTTGAAGTTTCCACATTGTCGGCGAGGGCCCAACTGAACAAGTATCATCCTTCTGGCAATTGATAAACGAGGTTTTTTACAAGCAACATGCAAAAAAGTAAAGTCATTCAACTATTATTAGTATTTCTTGATGTCCACTAAATAATTATTTATAATGTTTACACAACTACAAAAGAGACAAGGATGATTAATCCTTAGTCAATTGCTCAAAATTTGGATTCAAATAATTTGATTTTGTAGTTACATTTTTGAAGAACAAAGACTGATTCTATATAATGTATCAACCCAATAGGTGTTGGAACGATGAGGTAAATTCATGCTCAATTATATTTTGATTAATTAGGACATACTCATACATACAAATAATTGATACATAAATACACTTGTTGATACATCTATGCAACATGTGGATGTCATTTTGTACAATTTGCAGAAGAAGTCGAAGCAACAGAGTCATTCTAAATATTGATATACTACTATTAATTATTTTTTTTAAATATACATTGACAATGTTAGTGTTGTTCCTGAAAATGAGAATTAAATCATTGACATTATCAAAGAATTTAGTATACCCACTAGACTACATTGACACCTCACAGATAAGGTTTATGTCCCTATAAATTGTAACAAAGAGTTTCATTAGGTCATGGTTGTCATTGTATTGAAGGAACGGTGCATAAAGGTGTATGATTTGATGTCCTCTTCTAGGACAAATAGAAAATTGTTCTCCGAGGGTAAAAGTTGTCTATAGTGTTGCCAAAGTACCTTGAATCCAACATATTTTTTGAGCAAAAAGACGGAACCAACTTGTCAGTTCTTGAATCTTACCGGGGCAGGAACAAATCTTACTCATTCGAAATAAATAATGTTACTGATATTGTCCAACAAACAAGCAATATTTTGTACGTATCACATTATTTTTTTGTCTTACCACTATCGCAGTGTGATTGCTCGCGGGAAGTAACCCACATTTTCTCTACAAGTTTGCCATGAACTTTCTGACTGAATTACGAATCGAAGCATTTTCTCTAAAGTATTTATCAACAAATAGAGCAAATCTCCAACCAGTAATAGTGGAATCGTCAAAAAACTCAAATACAGTGAGGATTTTGGGGTGGCGATGATGGTGAAGCGCTATGGTTGGGATTATTGAGGTGAATTTAGCGAGTGCTCAAGTTTCTACCCATTCACTTTCACAAGGGCAAAGGCTTGTGAAATTTACAGCAACGAGCGTGATTCTCGATGATGACAAAAAATATAGGATCAATTGTACATCACCGCTGGATGAGAAGGTGGTGAAGCTGGGATAATAGTTAATTTGTATGAGTCATGGATAAATTGGGTGGATTACACGAAAATGGTTTTTTTTGAATTTTGGGTAAAATAATTGGTCAAATCGGATTGAGCCATAAGATTGTGCCTCGTGTATCAAATAATTCTTCTGTTAGTGTGGGGGGAAAATGTGCATTAGTTTTTGGAAAACAAGGACACTAATAAACGAAAAGTATGACTGAGGGTATTTATATACATTTAATGATAATTTCAGGGGTAGATTTATCAATTTTTCAAAATAAGTTGTTTATTTATAAAATACCCTCCACCATCTTTACAAGTTTTAGTTATTGATTCTTAGAAATGATGATTTCCATCTTATTTAGCTTAAATATTTTTGGGTGTGCATAATTGTGTCGTGTGTTTTTAAAATTAAACTTTCATCTTATTTAATTTTTTAAGAAAACTTTCATTTTGTTTAACTTTAAAATAAAATTTCCATCTTATTTAGCTTAAAAGTATAAGTTTCATCTTATTTTAGTTTAAAAATAAAACTTTCATCTTATTTAGCTTAAATATAAAACTTCCATTTTAAGTTTATCAAAAGTAAAAAAAAAAAAAAATTCATTATTAAAGTTATCTACATGGATTGGTTATAGTCTTGTTATGCCTCAGTCGATTGTAGAACTAAGATCGTTCGATTTTAGTTTCCAAGCGAGTCAGTCTTAGAGTGGAAAAGTAGTAGCTCAAGTGTTATTGTCACACCCATTTTTTGCGTGTGGCGGTAGGATTTTTCCATTTTAACTGACGGTATTGATTAAGGATTATGTTTTTTTCCAGAGCCGCCACTTGGAATTGAGTTATGGTGTTCCAAGTTACCTTTTCATTTTAATTCCTAACCAAAAGGAAATGACTCTTTATTTTGGTCTGCAGACCAGAAATTTAGGTAAGGAATTCTATTGACCAATGAGAAAGTATTAGGCATCCCTCGAGTCCTGTGGTTTTAGCACGGTCGCTTTTATTGACTTATGCTTATGTTAAATTATTACTATTATTGTTTTCAATATATTATTATAGGCCATTATTTGTTTGCATTTTCTTTACTGTTAAACTTTTTATTTGGTCTTACCCTAGATGCGTAACCACATTCATGGTCTTAACATTTAATAACTTAGAAGCATAACTGCTTTCTTCTCTCGAGTGCATCACCTAATAATCTCAGTTTACACCTTTTGATTTAAATTAATAAAAGCTAATTATTAAAATAATTTGGTCAAGGTGTGTCACGGCATCCTTGAATTTCTTTTAAATTTCAAAGAAGATGAGTAACTACATTCTTAATAAAACTAATTATTAAAACAATTTGTTCAAGGTGCATCGCCGCATCTTTGATTTTTTTTGAGTTTCAAAAAAGATGTGTAATCACATTTTTAATTGAAACCATTTTTAACGTATCTAAATTTGCCTACAAAAATTAGTTTATAAATTTTTAAGCATGAATCAAGTGGTGCCGAACTACAATTATTTCATAAAAAATTATCAATCTCATGTTATTTAAAATAATAATGATAATAATGTTTTATTTTTAGACATACATATAGTAGTTTGTAAACCGGTTGAAATTATCTTATTATTATATTTATTAGCACCTAAAAGATCAAGGCAACACACATATTATAGCATAAAAATAACTTAACACTTTT
This sequence comes from Solanum sitiens, assembly GCA_016801875.1. Lineage (NCBI taxonomy): Eukaryota > Viridiplantae > Streptophyta > Magnoliopsida > Solanales > Solanaceae > Solanum > Solanum sitiens. Next base: position 173,505 of record JABWTJ010000886.1, on the reverse strand, counting down.
CTAAACACGTTCACACAAAGAATTCGTTGAAGTTAGTAAGATACGAACATAAAAACTTTGATACTTAATTAAAAAAAAAGAGCGAGGAATGAATTCTTAAGCATGTAAGAAATACTTACATGTTATATAACATATTCGGATATATTTCAGTATATAACATTAATAATATTAACAGGTTAAACACATAAAAAATCTGAACAACTCCAATATATTGAAATTAATTCTTGGCCAATCATGACATTAAACTAATACAAAATAAAAATAAAATTAAATGTTACCTCTTGTGATAATTATTTCACGAAATAAAGGGTTCAGAAACCACGAAAGCGAACTTCAAACTCAACCTTTGTTTATAATTGGGAGAATGTGAGGGTGATTCTTTATTTTTGTTCCATCTGAATATATATTTTTACCTTTTTTTTCGTGTAGGATGTAGCTTTGGTGTTTGTGTAGATGAGTAAAAAATAAAAATATTTTTGATCTTGTTTTCTTTTCTTCTTTTTTTCCTGTGTATTTGTCACTGTGTGCATGCAGATTATCTTTTCCCCTAATTTTTCTCTTCCTCCTTTCTGGCTGCGCGTGTGTATTCTTTGTTTATTCTTCTTCTTTATTTTCTTGTTGCATTTTTTCGTAATCCTGATTGTTTTTTTTTGTTGCTTGTTGTAGTGTATATTGTAGTATGTTTGTGGTTGTTATAATATGATGTACGTGTGTATTGAGTGTTAGTGGTGTAGGGGTTGTAGTGGTGTGTGGGAGTGAGTTGGGGGTAGTGGAGGAAAATGGGGATAGTGTAGAATACATTTTTTTCAATTAACTATGTAAAATATAAAAAATAACATATAATAATAATATAATAATAATAATAATAGTAATAATAATAATAATAATAATAATAATAATAATAATAATAATAATTAAATATTTTAAATTAATAAAAGAAAGTTACATAGCTAGTCTATAAAATATAATTAAAAAGGGAAAAAGGTCAAAAATATCCTCCAACTTTGATTTATTGTTTAAATTTATCCTCGCCGTTAAAATAAAGTTAATTTTACTCCTCCTGTTACTAATTTCATCAAATTTACCCCTCATTAGATGGATTGACCCAAATTGACCCGAATTTTAAAAATAAAACCTATTTCTTATTTTAATCCATTAACCCGATCATTTAAAATAACCCGACCCCATTCTCTCAAATCTCCTATACCCATTTACCCATTCTCCCAAATCTCCATTAAATATGTCAAAGAGGTAAATTCGGGTCAACTTGGGTCAATCCGTCTAATGAGGGGTAAATTTGGTGAAATTAGTGACAGGAGGGGTAAAATTAACTTTATTTTAACGGCGAGGGGTAAAATTAACTTTATTTTAACGGCGAGGGTAAATTTAAACAATAAATCAAAATTGAGGGGTATTTTTGGCCCTTTTCCCAATTAAAAATACTAGCTTGTTTAGTAAAATTTAGATTAAAAGAAAAATGTATTTTTTGTGGTTTCGAATCTTTTAAAATAAACTCACTAAAATACGATGAAAAAATAAAATATTTAATGTAGACCTAGAACAAATATTTAAGGAATAAAAATGGTGTAAAAAATTATGTTCAGTAAAAAATTACGTGTCCACAGTTTGCCCCGGAAATACGAAGAGCTTTCAGACAAGAAGTAGACAAAGTGACTATTGACACCCAATTTTGGACCTCCACAATATAAATTAATCCTCGAGCTTCCTAAATTCCAAGCGATTTGAAATAATTAGTTTTTATAAAGTTCAAAATATTTTTCAAGTTATTTTTAATTAATTTTATCATTTTATAATCTTTAAGTAATACATATGTTTATATATTTTTTTTTATATAATTAGTATATTTTATTAACATTTCCAAAATCATCTCAAAAGATTTTAATTTTAGTAATTATTTTATTGTAAATTAGTTTAATTTAGATTATGGTTATAATTTTGAATCATTAGTTTACAATTAAATTGATTATTTTATTTCGTTAAGGTTAAGAAGCTCTTTAATTAATTAATATTAAGCAGTGTTATTTGAGATTTAGTCGAGTTTATTAATTTAACTCAATTTAGCTATTTCTTAAACTCCAAGACCTAACCCCTTTAGCCTCACCTTAAAACCACGAAGAGGACAATTTTGGGCCATTTTCTAGTGACCCGATTTAGCAATTTGAGCCCAACCCCTAGTTAAACAATTCCAGGCCCACTTTACTTAAGTTAGTAGCCTAGTTCAATTCCGAACCCCATTTCCCTTGATTGTCAGACCCAGTTCCCTTTTGTTTTCCAATTCCTCCATATGATCCGATCCATCCAGAAATCTCGACCCATCAATCCCAAGCAACGTGAAAACATAACAAGCGACGTCAATTCAGCAAAAGCCAAATGCCACAGAAACAACAACTAAAAGACACCTACTCGTCTCCAATTCAAACAGGAATACATGGAATGCTCACGACGTTTAGGTGTACAGGTGGTACGCTATAATTCTTGTCGACTTCCTTCAACGTCCCTTTCCCGTCTACTATCGAAACAATAAAAGGACATAGAGAATTGTCCTCACGCCTTGAGATCGAGACACGTAGCGTCTCAAGGACAGCCGAATCGATCCGAGACGTCCATCTCTCCTTTCCTCTTCCGGAATGGGTTGAAATCTCAAAGAAAATGATGTCTTCCCTTAATTGTGAAAGATTTTCGAATTTGAATTCGAAATAGGCCCCATCTTTTCAACCCGATTACCCCCATTTCAGCTTGTGTTTCTTCTATAAAAGCCCCTCTTTTTCACCAGTTTAAGGTTGGAGGAAATATAGGAGTGAACTTCCATTAGTGATGAAAATACTGTAAAAATTGTTAGCCACACAGTATATACAAATACTTAGGAAATAGGTCTCAATATCAAAAAGGTTGAGAATCTAGATTTCGCTTAGTCCTCTTGCTTGTTCCTTGTTCACGAGAGTTCATCGAAATCTTAGTTTGTGGTGTCGAAAGAAGTTCCATTACTAGCTCGTAGCCTCAGTTTGCTGCCAGGAAAAAGGTTCTATTAGAGTCAACCTCCTCCCCTTACATTTCAATTGGGACACGAAGGCCCAAATTTACCTTTATCGAGTTAGCCCCTTTTTTGAGTTGAAGAATCAACGAAAAGGTCCTGGAGTTGAAATAATATGCAGCAGATCGGAGAATTAATAAGATTGGGCCAAAGGTCCACTCTTAATTTCAAAAATCGTATTTTGTTATTTTGGCCTAAGACATTGTCATTTTATTGTATTGTTGGAGTGTACGATAGGTGAAACATGAGTCTAAAGCCCAAAGAAATAAATTTTATAATTTAGTCTAGGACAGGTAGAAAAAGGGGCAAAATTTGGGCTAAAGGCCCAAAACGGCAATAGGCCCAAGTACTGGCGTAGGCGGATAGAGAACCAGACTTGGGCCCAAGTTTCTCTCTTTTATTATTTTATAATTGTTTACTTGTTATTATGTGCTACTAATTTTAAGGTTCCCAAAATTCAAATCCCCAAAAGAACCCATTTTGAGTTTAGCACTTTTCCTAATATAAATAAGGTTATGTGTTTTCTACTTTACCCTATTAGAGCATTTGAAGTTCACGTAACTAATATTCCCAGTAATTGCGCTTTCCTTAGAAAAATAATTCAAGTTATAAACATATTACTTTAGTAATTGAGTCTAAAATTTTAGCCATATATATTAATTTTCGGATAACCGCATGTTAGCGGACATTTCTAGTGCTTTCAAACCCTTTCCAAAATGCTAATATGAACCCCGAACTCCCTTAAATTTTTTTAATTGATTCCTGTTTAATCTATTGAAAACTAGTTTTCTTAATTTCCTTTAAAAATTAAGTGGCAACTCTCTAAAACCGATATTAAATTATTTTTTAAATAAAACAGAATGGTGACTCTGCTGGGGAATTGAATGGTTCTAACCTTAAAATTAACTTGTTTGACAATATATGTTTAATTGCTTATTGCTTTATTTATTGTATTATGAACTGTTGTATTTCATGACATCCGGTTCTGCCAAACGACAAATAGATTTCATTAGGAAAAATGGTGGTTACGTGGCTTTCCACGGATGTCCTTCAGAAAAAACACAAGTTGAATTCTTTTGAAGCGATAAATGAATAGTTGGTTTGTGGTCACCCAACGTTATTTATTAGACTTCACCCCTTAGTTTGTCCAACTCAGGTAACTAGGTCTTGTCTGAATCAACTCTTAGTCAATTAGCGTAGAGTGAAACCAAATCCTTTTTAGCGCATTGAACTAAGATTACCCAACAACCAACGCGTGTTGGGATCCATTAAAGAGACAACCTTGAGTCCAAAATGGCCCACGACCTGAACGAATGATCATATTTATTTGTTTAAATTTAAAAGATGTATACGTCTTTGAAAAATTTCATTGTCTCTTGGGGTAAGGAGTAAATTATAGCTTATTCTAGTCTAAGAAAGAGTCTTACAAGCTACTAGTTCATCCAAAGGCGTCGACATTCGTAAATGAGAAGAAATCAAGATTGAAGGACCTTCCATAAAGGCATAGTTTTGGATCGTATCCCTACGTGGGACTGATTAGTTGTATCCCTTTTCCCTATTATGTATCCCCATTCAATTTTTCTTAAAACTTGTACAAATTTAATTTTTGGGGCAATGGAATGTTTCAAGTGACGTATGCATCCTGTAAATCGTTAGGCCTAACCTCGGCACAAAAGAGTCACATATCTGTTTAAAACACACAATATTTGTTTGTGTATTGTAATTGCTTGTGTGGATATGTTGCTTTATTTGGAGATATTCCAGCTCACTCTTGTTTGAGATTTTTTAGAACCCCTAAGTGCAAATATCAAGTCACTATCAAAAGTGCGTCCAAATACTCTTTGAGTTTTTAGTTTTCCCCCCAAAAAAAGACCAAACTTCATTTTTCAAATCTTACTCTCTCATATCAAAAACTCACATCGAAAAAATTCAAGTGGTCGAACTACGTAGGACCTGAATTCTTCCTCTTGAGATACGTAGGCAGCCTTTCAAGGCCCGATCCACATTTTTGAGAAATTGTATCTTTTCCAAATCTTACAAAGAATTAGAGTTACATCTCAATCAAAATCAGAAGTACGATGATGAAAGATACAGTTGTTTTTGTCACGACTCAAGTCGACATTTCTGATTCACTAGTTCTAAAATTAAATAAACAAATTTTGGTCTATTTAGTCATCTCATATATTTGTGGGCTAATTTATCTTCAAATGAAGCAACTCTTGTGTGCTTATTACGTTGTGTGTGATATCTTGTATTGTCTATTATCTACACAAACTAACACATTTACCTTTTGAGTTATTTTTCTTTGTCAGATACTCAAAACTGATTTCAAAGTTCTCAAAGATTCCTTTCTCAATCAAAATTTGTTGAAGAAAAGAGAAAAATGACTCAGAATAGTAAGAATATTAGCCTGACTAAAGTTGCTATAATTCAATCTCATGTCGTTGAACAAAGTGAGTTAATTGCACAACTGATGCAATAGATTGCTCAGTTGAGGGTTGAGCTCCAGAAAAAGCAAGATTCATCAATTTCGACTGTTGATGTCAACACTCTAGGCGATGGAAGACTTCCACTTCATTTTCCTCCTCTAAATTCAGACTCAGAACATGCCCAGAATAACCCACACTTTAACCCTGTTCCAAATCCTTCAACTATCAATTTAATTACCCCGAATCTTCATCAGACCAACACTTCATACCAAGCACCGCCTCCTCTTCAAAGCCTGAATCCCAATACTCAAGTTTCCCCTCCTATTCAAAACCAAAACGCAAATAACCCTCAAATATTCCCTCCATTTCAAAGCTTAAATGTCAACAATCTTCAAATATCCCCTTTCATGTACCACCACCCCTACAAAAGGAACTCAAAATTCACTAAGTGCTCAACCCCTACCTCCAAAAGTAACTTTTGATATTCCAGGTCAATTCGAACCACACCTTTACAATACTTCCTATTCCAAACTTAACCACTACGAAGAGAAGGAGAAGGAGTGGAGAGCCAGAGAGGGAAAAACTAAGCAGATCATGAAGGAAGAGATTACAAAAGTGATAAAAAGATCTTAATTACTCTTCAGATATTGTGAGGTTAAACTACACAAATTTATGCATTCATTCAGATTTGGACCTTCTGGAAGAGTTCAAAGTGCCAAAGTTCGACAATTATAACGGAACTGAAAATCCTCTAGCACATCTGAAAGTTTATTATGATCAACTTGTGGGAGTTGGAAAAAATGAAGCATTGTGGATGCGTCTCTTCAGTCAAAGTATAAATGGAGAAGCTCTGGAGTGGTTTACATCACAAGAATTAAAACAATGGACGAGTTGGAATGCACTCGCAAAGGATTTTACTTAAATATTTGGACATAACGTAGAAGCTGCCCCTGGTCGCTACTATTTAGAGAAGATCAAACAGAATTCTACAGAGAACTATTGAGAGTATGCTCTTCGTTGGAGAAAACAGGCTGCAAGAGTTCAACCTCCTATGTCTGAACGTGGAATCGCTGAAAGCCTGAAATGTTTATTCAAACTCAAAAACCTGATTACTATGAAAGAATGTTGTGCATGATAGGAAAATTTTTGTTGAGATCTCAAGGTGGGAAAAACTTTGGAAGATGGTTTCAAGACTGGAAAGGTCACAAACCTTGCTGCATTGCGATCTAATGACAAAGCTATCAAAGTTAGTGATATGAATGCGTCAAAAGGAGAAGAAGAGGTATCTGTTGTCATGGCTACCTGTATGCAGTCGGTCCAACATAGAAAATATTGACAGTTGATTCCCGCGTCCAAACTTTAGGAAGGCTCCTAAGTTATTTACACCACTAAGGGTATTCCAAGCCCAACTTTACGAAAAGTTGAAAGCATTGGATATGCTTTATCCTATAGAAGGAAGACCGGCCAATCCTTTGGGGAAATTTTACCAGGCTAACCACAGATTTGCCTATCATTCAGGGGTTGTTGGACACGACACAAAAATTGTTCAATCCTCAAACACAAGATTCAAAACATGATCAACAACAATGTGATCAATATTGAGGAAATAACTTCAAGAGATAACATATTGGATGCTTAAGAGTGAGTGCAAGACATTTCTGAGCTGAGTCATTTGAAGAATTCGTCATCAAAGGTCGAAAAGAAGTATGCCAACACTAGCCAAAATTCTCCATATGATGTTATTGTCCATTTTATCGCACAAGTCCTTGTAATGAACTACGTCTGGCCTGATTCTCAAGAATGAGATACGTAGGTGGCCTGTGTCGGCCTCGGTCGCCCCTTTATTCAATTTTCAATATTTTCTTTGTACTTGAACTACGTTCGACCTAAATTCTCAAGAATGAGATACGTACGACCTGTGTCGGCTTCGATCGTTTTCTTATCAAAATTTCTTATTTTTGGTAACCCTTAGAGAGGGAACTAAATTTGACCTGATTCCTGCCTCAACAGGATACGTAGGTGCCACAACGGCTCACTCATATTTCCTGTAAGATTTCCATTTTCTCTTTATAATGGAAACTGAGACAGAATTTTGAGAGGATCTCAAAATTCTTTTGAAGATAGACTTCTCCAACAAGTCAAAATTGAAGACCAAATGCTACAAAGTTAGTTTTGGGTGAATCTCAAAAAATTTACGAAGAAATTTTGTAGAGAATTAAGTTTGCAACTGGGACAAAATTTTTGAGATGATCTCAAAAGTTCCAAAAAAATGTCTTTTGTTACTTATTGAGGCAAATTGGGACAGAATTTTGAGTTGAGGACTCAAAATTCCTGAATGAGCAACCTCAGAATAAAAAAAAGCAAGTTACAAGAGTTTTTCTTATTTTAGACTGGGACATAATTATTGAGGAGGGTCCTAAAAAAATCCACCAAGACTATCTTATAAAGGAAGGACGAGCGTGTAAGCTAATCGCATGAAGGAGCGTAGATACAAGACGAACACAAATTCGTCTTTCAAGCTAAGAATTTTCTTTTGGATACATGAACATCGAAGTCACAAAAAAGGCTATGTAAAGCTATCAAGTGTGACAAAAGGCGTCATTTGCACCCATCGTGACCTCATCAACAAAACCTAGAAAACTTTCCATCTCATTTTATCTTCATTTCATTATGTTGCCTCAAGTGATTTTTAAACATTTTCTTTTTATTTTGCAGGAATATTGAAGACAAAATACTCATACATTATTTCAATGTTTTAATATACAATGTGTAGGAGGATCGCTAGTGACGAGTCATGATCAAAGTTACAATTAGGCTCTTGATAGCCTAATCTCGATAAACCAAATGACATAATTTAGCTCTTTATCTTTAATTTTATTCTTTACTTCATCGTCAATACTAACGTTTGGCGTCAAGCTTTGCAGGTGATAGTATTGGTAAATTCGGGATCATCTGTGAAATCGACATCAAATTTGAAGATTATCAAAAGTAACACTATCTTAAAAGTGTTGCAGGGGAATATCACCAAGTCCATCACATCCATGACAGTCGAAGTTGTCAAATCGTTGCAAGTATTTGATAACGATTGAAGATGTCAGCAACAAACTCAAATTTTGTTGAGTTTGTCAAAGAATAATCTTCGCGTAAAAGAATTAAGTCATTCGTCTAAAAAATTCTCTCTTTCAAAGAGAGAATCGTTGTTGTGACGTGCATATACGTCGACATAGTTTCTTTTAGTGTGATTGTCACATAGCGATTTAGGCATACGTTTTTCTTGACAATGTCATGGTTAAGATTTCAATTTTTTTTGGGTATTCACCTCATAAGTGGATTATTTGTTTTGTTTGGCTGATCAAAGATCTTAGTATTTAGTTTTGTTGGGCGATCCACCCCACATGTTGTTCGCATATTTGTTTGTCCATTTTAGGTTCCTATTGTGAACTATGTTGGATATTTATCTAGACATCCACCTTGTTATAGTTGGACTAACCATTGATATATCCACCTCGTTACAATTGGACTATTATCGAGTCATTCACCTCGTTATAGTTGGAACATTTTCGAGTCATCCACCTCGTTACAGTTGGACATTCATCGAGCCATCCACTTCGTTAAAGTTGGACTAATCATCAAGCCATCCACCTCGTTATAGTTTGCATATTATCGCGTCATCCACCTCATTATAGTTGGAATATTATCGAGCCATCCACAACTCGTTACAGTTGGAACATTATCGAGCCATCCACCTCGTTACACTTAGAAAATTATCTATCCATCCACTTAATTACAGTTGGATACTCATCGAGCCATCCACCTCGTTACATTTAATAACCATCAAGACATTCACCTCTATTATCGAGCCATCCACCTCGTTATAGTTGGAACATTATCGAGCCATTCACCTTGTTACAGTTGGATAATCATTGAGGCATCTAGCTCGTTGCAGAGACCACTAGAGTTTGTCATGCAGAAGACAAGCAATGACATCTTTAAATCCTCAGCAAATCATGAGTTGTAATGGACATACTGTGTTCGAAAGTGATATCTATTATCTTTTACTCTCAATACTTCTATATTTTCTCATCTAGTTTGAAAAGATATTTATGCATATCCATTAAGATATATTCATTTATTGTATGAATGGTCTTTCTTTATTTTTTATTCAAGTTGCTAGATAAAGCGGAACTATGTCTACTAATCATGTACTTTGAGTGTGCAGAGATGTACTGAACATAACTAGGTGAGCTCTTTCAAAGAAAGAAGATAACTGAAAAGTATCGTAACAGATGCTACCACTTTTTCAATTGACGTTTCTACTAACAAGTTTATTTCAGTCTTTGTCGAGAGCATCCAAGAGGATGAATTCTCAAATCAAACCACATGTGTGAACTACATCAAAAGGGATACAGCACAACATAGAACTTTCTCTTAGCAACAAACTGGGACATAGTCTGAAGAGGAGTATCCAACTCTTAGGACGTGAGCTGAGGAGCGACTTCCACCACAATCAAACCACACCCCTATCAGAAGGCATGTGGGTTTTTCTTGGAGTTTGTCAGTTTCAGTTCGCATCCGGAAAGTCCTTGGTGTTCACCGAAAGCCTTTGCAATCTGAGTGACAATGAAGCAGAGGTTTAAAAATTATGTCCCTGTAAGTTCTTACTTATGGATGTGAAGATTTCCACATTCATGGCTAAGAGGTTCCAAGCCTCTTTTTAAACTTGACTTCTTTTGTCACTTTTCCAAAGCCAAAGGTTATCTTGCATAATAGATTTCTTTCTCAACTGATTGAGTCAAACTACAAGAAGCCAGATTTCCTAAGTTGATGGATATTTAGGGGGATCAGTGTTCAAAAATCGGGGTTGTATTCCAATATTCTCTCTTAAATCCTATTTCGGAGCATTCTGGTGTCTTCAAAATTTGATGTCGGGACGACTTTGAATTCTTTCAAAATCGTGCGTCAAATCAAGCACATCAAACTATAAGTGGCCTAAATTCTCATATATCTTGAGATATGTAGGAAATCCACTTTCAGGGTTCGGCCATAATTCTTAAAGTCCGTACCAAAACCCTTCTCTAAAAGATGAAAATGTGGCCGACCAAAATTGATTCGTCAATTTCATTTGCCTCAAATTTTTGTCATCAATCCAAGTAAAATGAAGGACAGTTGCAGACACACAATTTTGGACCTCCACAATATAAATTAATCCTCGAGCTTCCTAAATTCCAAGCGGTTTGAATTAATTAGTTCTTATAAACTTCATAATATTTTTCAATTTATTTTTAATCAATATTATCATTTTTATAATTTTTAAGTAATATATATGTTTTATAGAGTTTTTTTAATATATCAGTATATTTTATAATTTTTTAAAAATCATCTCAAAAAGATTTTAAATTTAGTAAGAATTTAATTAAATTAGTTTAATTTAGATTATGGTTGTAATTTTGAATCATTAGTTTACATTTAAATTGATTATTTTATTTCGTTAAGGTTAAGAAGCTCGTTAATTAATTAATATTAATCCCTCTTATTTAAGATTTAGTCGAGTTTATTAATTTAACTAAATTTGGTTATTTCTTAAACTCCAAGATCTAACCCCCTCAGTCGCCTCACCTTAAATCCATGAAGAGATCAATTTTGTGCCATTTTCTAGTGACCCAATTCAACAATTTAAGCCCAACCCCTAGTTAAATAATTCCATGCTCACACAAGCCAAAAATCTTGACCCAGCAATCCCAGGCAGCATGAAAACAGAGCAAGCCACGTCAATTTGGAAAAATGCCAAACTCAATAGAATCAACAACCAAACGACGCCTACTCGTCTCTAAGTCAAACGGGAATACACGGCGTGCTCACAACGTTTAGTCGTACAGGCGGTACACTACAATTCTTGTCACCTTCTTTCAACGTCCGTTTACCGTCTACTATCGCAACAGCAAAAGGGAAATCATCCTCGTGCCTTGAGATCGAGACACGTAGCATCTCAAGGACAGTCGAATCGATCGAGACATCCATATCCCCTTTCCTTTTCCAGAATGAGTTGAAATCTTAGAGAAAAGGATGTCTCCTCTTAATTGTGATAGATTTTCGAGTTTGAATTCGAAATATGCCCCATCTTTTCAACACGATTTCCCCCATTTCAGCTTGAGTTTCTTCTATAAAATCCCCTCTTTGCCTTTAATTTAATGTCGGAGAAAATATAGGAGTGAAATGCCATAATGGATGAAAATACTGTAAAAATTGTTATTTACACTAAATATACAAATACTTAGGAAATAAGTCTCAAAATCAAAAAGGCTGAGAATCCAGATTTCGCTTAGTCCTCTTGCTTATTCCTTGTTCATGAGATTTCATCGGAATTTTAGTTTGTGGTGTCAAAAGAAGCTCCATTACTAGCTGGTAGCCTCAGTTTGCTGCTTGGAAAGAGGTTCTGTTGGAGTCCACCTCCTACTCTTGCATTTCAATTGGGCCACGGAGGCCCAAATTTGCCTTTATAGAGTTAACCCTTTTTCCGAGTTGAAGAATCGACGAATAGGTCCCGGAGTTGAAAGAATATGTAGCAGATCGGTGAATTGAAAATATTGGGTCGAAGACCCACTCTTAATTTCAAAAATCGTATTTTGTTATTTTTGGCCTAAGCCCTTGTCATTTTATCATATTGTTAGAGTGTAAGACAGGTGAAATATGGGTCTAAGGCCCAAAGAAATAAATTTCAAAATTTAGTCTAGGACATGTACAGAAATAGACCCAAGTATTGGCCCAGCCGGACATAGAACCAGAGTTGGGCCCAAGTTTCTCTCTTTTATTGTTTTATAATTGATTACTTGTTATTATGTGCTAATGATTTAATGGTTCGCATCAAATCCCCAAAAGAACCCATTTTGAGTTTAACATTTTCCTAATATTATATAAGGTTATGTATTTTCTACTTTACCCTATTAGAGCATTTGAAGTTCCCCAATTATTCCACTTTCCTTAAAAAAATAATTTCAAGTTATAAACAGGTTATTTTTGTAATTGAGTCAATCAAGCATGTCTAAACTTTTATCCAAATATATTAATTGTCGGATAACCGCATGTTAGCGGACATTTCAGTTTCTTTCAAAACCTTCCCGAAATGCTAATATGAACCCCAAACCCCTTTAAATATTTTCAATTGATTCCTGTTTTAATCTATTGAAAACCAATTTACCTAACTTCCCTTTATAATTTATGTGGCGACTCTCTAAAAGTAGTGTTAAATTATTTTTAAAAATAAAACAGTGACATGTTTTGACCGGACTCTTATTTGAAAGAAAAATAAAATTCGACAGAGTCCTCGTTTCGGAAACCTATATATCCCGAGTTGTAAGGGAATCAGGTCACATGTAGTTCAAGGAGATTGATGATGGGTTGGAAGCTAAGTGAGGTTCTATCGCGACTCTTATCCTTAATTACAAAAAAAAATATGAAATCTAATAGTCAAAAAGAAAAGAAAAGTACAAGCTCCTATCTATGTAACTTCTCTTGAGTCTTCAGTTGAGTTCTTGAATGACTGCATGTTTTCTTGATCAGAAGCTGAATAAAAATATATGTCAGGGAGTTAGGCTGCTACATGCATTGGAGAAGCTGATTCTGGCAATCATGGGGATTGATCATTCTAAAAAGATTTGAAACTTTGTTCTTGAATTTCATAACCATGTTTCGCTTGAAGAAACCTAAAACCATCACAAACAAAAGAAATAAACAATAATTTTGCCCCATTTTCACTGGAAAATTTCTGTGAGTTATTAGCAAATGTAAATAAAAATAAATAAACTGAGACTATGAAGTGTTTATCCTAGGAGAAAGTAACTGAAGCGTATTATGTAAGAGGGTCCTACTAATCCTATTGTACATGATGGTCCTACTAATCTAAATCTCATTGTTTAGGAGTGTCTTGCTACACTAATTCCCATTGTTTAGGAGGGTCCTTGCTATACTACGTCCCATTGTTCAAGAGGGTCCTTGATATACTAAGTCTTATTGTTTAGGAGGGTCCTTGATATACTAAGTACCATTTTTCAGGAGGGTCTTTGCTATACTAAGTCCATGTTCAAGAGGGTCCTTGCTATACTACATCCCATTGTTCAGGAGGGTCCTTGTTATACTACATCCTATTATTCAGGAGGGTCCTTGCTACACTCCATCTCATTGTTCAGAAGGGTCCTTGTTATACTACATCCCATTGTTCAGGAGGGTCCTTGCTACACTACGTCTCATTGTTCACAAGGTTCCTTGCTACACTACGTCCCATTGTTCAGGAGGGTCCTTGCTATACTATATCCCATTGTTCAGTAGGGTCCTTGCTATACTACGTCCCATTGTTCATGAGGGTCCTTGCTATACTACGTCCCATTGTGAGGAGGGTCCTTGCTATACTACAAACCATTATTCATGAGGGTCCTTGCTATACTACGTACCACTGTGAGGAGGGTCCTGCTAGTCTATGTCCCATTTTGAGGAGGGTCCTTATATGTCTCATTATGTGGAGGGTCATGGTAAGCTAAATCTCATTATGAGGAGGCACCTGCTAAACTAAATCTCATTATGAGGAGGGTCCTGCTAAACTAAATATCATTATGAAGAGGGTCCTGCTAAACTAAATCCCATTATGAGGAGGGTCCTACTAAACTAAATCTCATTAAGAGGAGGGTCCTACTAGTCTATGTCCCATTATGAAGAGGGTCCTGCTAATCCAATTATAAGGAGGGTCCTGCTAAATTAAATCTCATTGAAAGAGGGTCCTGCTAATCCCATTATGAGGAGGATCCTGCTAGTCTATGTCCTATTATGAGGAGGGTCCTGCTAATTCTTAAATCTCATTACTCAAGAATATCTTACTAAATAGAATCATTTGAAATCACCACAAGATTTTTTATTTTTAGCCCAGTTTACACTAGATAATATTTTTTACGTGTTATTAGCATGAATGACAAATTCCTATACCAAAAGAAAAATGCAAAATAAAATACAATTAAGGTGTTTGTTCCCTAGAAATGAATGATAACAGAGTGCTTGTTTCCTAGAAACGGTAGTGATTTCTTTAACAAATAAAAATATGCCCCAATTTTAAAATTGAGGATCTTTAAAACTCTTTTTAATTTATCATTTCATGTTTTTTTTTTCAAAAAAAAAAGATCCAATTTTGATCATTCGAGGATATAAAATTTTATTTTGTGAGATCGAGCCTATTGTAGGACTGCCTACATATCTTGTATACCAAGAATCAGGTCAAATGTAGTTCATATAAATCAAAAATTATTTTTTTATTTTTTTATTTTTCCTATAAAAGACATCTTTTGAGAAACGAATCAGTTCATGTATGACAATGTTTTGACTTTAGTTGGTTTACAATTAGTATGATGCATATGAGTCACCTTCAACTACTTCAGACAAATTTGAGGTCAACTTTGATAATCATTATAGTTTCAAATGGTACCTCAAACATAATTAAGTACTTACAAGATCAGTTTATTTTGCCTAAATTGAGGGATAAAGTTATTCATATTCTCATGTTTGAAGTGCCTCACAACAATGAAGTCCTACTTCACACATTAGAAATATTCTGATCTTAGGACGTTGTAGAGGTCACTCACACTCGAAAAGATGTTCAATGTATTAGATTGAGATACCATATGCTTGAACCTTATGTAAGTCTCCACTAAAGTGAGAACAAAAAATGAGATCAAATAGGACTTGTCATTGGCTTGTAATATAGGCTTTGGGGAAGGTAGGATATCCATGTGGGATAAAGTGACTACTTTTTCTTTAAAATTTGCACAATTCTCTCAATGTTATTTTTCATTTTTGCATTTGACCTTTGTTTTCTTGAATGTTCCTGCGTATTTATTTATTTTTTCATTACTCTCTTTTTGTTGGAGAGTTTTTTTTCATTCTAGCTTTTCTTTGTCAGTTTTTTTCTACATATTTGATCTTTTCACTTTGATACCCAACTTGGATATTTGACACTGTGTAAATCGTGTGCTCAAGGAGGTGGGATCAACGAATGGTGCATTTATGCGCGTAAAATGATATATGCTAAGATGTAGTTATCCAATAAAGGGTTTCAGATTTGAAATGAGAGTTCCATGGATAACATGTCATTTTGTAGGCTTGAAAGGCACTATCTAATCAAAGAAATCCTATAATCTTTTTCCAAGTTAAATGTTGTTAAAAATTTTGCCACAACCAACATTCGGGCCAAGTTGTAGATCAACAAAGTCATGCCATTGAATTTTAAAGCACACCACACAATGAACATGAAACATGAATTCAAATTTGTTTTAGACTTAACTTTAAGCAAAACAATTTCTCAAGTATTGCATAAATATATTAAAAGATACCAAAAGAAGTCGATAGGTCACAACAAAATTGGCCTGTCTTGCCAAATAGTTTAAAATTTTCTTTGTTTTTTCTTATGCACATTCCTAAACATGTTGGTACTAATCAAGTAAAAAATTTTAAATGATAAAAGAAATTATTTTTTTCCCCAGTTTTGTTATGAAGACTTTCTACAATTTTCCTTGGTTGGACCGAACCTCAAAATAAGATTGCCTACATATTTTGTCAAAGCAAGAATCAGGTCAAACGTAGTTCAAGAAAATCATAAACACACCATTAATTTTTATTAACAAATTCATATTTTTATTGAGATTTTGAATAAGAATCACCGAACTCTAGGTGGGTTGCCTACGTATCTCATCGAGTTGAGAATCAAATGTGTGTAGTTCGTCCAGATTGGACAGTTAGAAAAAAACTTTAAGATATTAAAACTTTTTTTTTGATGACAAATGCAATTTTTTAAAGTATTATGAAAGTAAAATATTTTGAATATTACAAAATTTATAAAAAAAATCAAAATCAAAATATTATTATTCTTTTCATTAAATAATGCAAAAAATTTATTTTATTTAAGAAATGTATAATAACTTCTAAAATAAGAAATATTTTCATTTTCCCCCCTTCATTTTTCCCCTTCATTTTTTTTAATCACACTAAAATGCGTCAACTTGTAGAGACCTTCTAAATAAATGCATTTTTGATGTAGCACATAAAATGAGCTAAGTGGTCAATTAAGAGAGGAATATTTATCCTGAATGGACCCAACTCTTGTTTAGAGGCTCACTAAGTCACATGCAAATGATGCAAATAATCAAAGTCTTTTAGGGATAACCATGTCTACGTTCTAATTTTACTAGGTTCAAACATGAATAAGATAGGTATCTAGATTGGCTTATCCGAGTGGATAACTCGAGCCAGGGAGGAATAACTTATCGGTAGCTGCACTATTTCGACTTCATTGCTAGTCCAATTCCGCTTAACATATGTGACTAAAATTCCTTCACTGGGTGTCAAGACACTCCAGCTTTATCTCAACAAAAGTAGAATGCATAACTGCATTCCTGTGAATGTGTGTGTAGTGCCACTAGACACTCCGAATGGTGTACGACAGAATAATAATTTATAATACAGTTCAACAATATCAAAACAGTAAATGAGCAACAAGTATCACATTAGGTCATTATACACAATATATCCAAAAAATAATAATAACATCAAGTAAAAGTCAATATAATAAAGCTCGAATTCGGGTTAGTCCCCAACGGAGTCGTGAGAGATGTCGCACCCCTTTTTGCGCATGACGGTAGGGTTTTCCATTTTAAGTGACGGTATTGACTAAGGATTATGTTTTTTTTCAGAGTCGCCACTTGGAATTGACTTATGCTTGTGTTAAATTATTACTATTATTATTTTGGGTACATTATTATAGGGCATCATTTGTTTGCACTTTTTATTGTTGAACTTTTTATTTGGTCTTAACCTAGGTGCGTAACCGCATTCTTCGTCTTGATATTTAATAACTCAGAAGCATAACTGCTTTCTTCTCTCAAGTGCATCACGTAATAATCTCAGTTTATACCGCTTGGTTTGAATTAATAAAAATTAATTATTAAAACAATTTGGTCAAGATGCGTCACGACATCCTCAAATTTCTTTTACGTTTTAAAGAAGATGTGTAACTACATTATTAATAATAACTAATTATTAAAACAATTTGGCAAGGTGTGCCACCAAATCTTTGAATTTCTTTTGAGTTTCAAAAAAGATGTGTAACCACATTCTTAATTAAAACCATTTTTAACGTATCTTAATTTGCCTACGAAAATTAGTTTGTCAATTTTTAAGCGTGAATCAAGTGGTGCCGAACTACAATTGTTTAATCAAAATTTATCAATCTCATGTTTTTAAAATATAATGATAATAATATTTCATTTTTAGACATACATATAGTATTTAGTAAACCGATTAAAATTATCTTATTATTATTTTCATTAGCACCTAAAAGATCAAGGCAACACACATATTATAGCATGAAAATAACTTAACACTTTTCTGAACACGATCACACAGAATTCGTTGAAGTTAGTAAGATACGAACATAAAACCTTTGATAATTAATTAAGAAAAAAAGCGAGGAATGGACTCTTAAGCATGTAAGAAATACTTACATGTCAGATATCATATTCAGATATATTTCAGTATACAACATTAGTAATATTAACAAGTTAAACACATACGTGAACAACTTCAATATATTGGAATTAATTTTTGCCCAATCATGACATAAAACTAATACAAAATAAAAATAAAATTAAGTGTTACCTCTTGTGAAAATTATTTCACGAGAAAAAAGATTCAGGAACCACGAACTTGAAACCATGAAAGCGAAGAACTCAACCTTTGTTTATAATTGGGAGAATGTGAGGGCGATTCATTATTCTTGTTCTACCCAAATATATTTTTCCCCTTTTTCGTGTCTGCTGAGTAGTCTTTTCTTCTTTTTAGGTAGTGTAGGATGTAGCTTTGTTGATTCTGTAGATGGGTAGAAAATAAAATGTTTTTGATCTTATTTTTTTTGGTAGTGTGTTTGTCATTGTGTGCATGCAGATTGTTTTTTTTCTTGATTTTTCTCTTCTTCCTTTCTGGCTGCGTGTGTGTATTCTTTTTTTGGTTTTGATTGGGTTATATCTATCACTTGATAACATCTAAACGTTGAGATTGGAACTATAACTTGCATGAACTCTTTTTTGACCCTTTCCCTTATCCTTAACTACAAATTGGTCTTGTATATGACTCGAAGAGTTGGTATTGATTATGTTATTGAGTATTTCACTATGTTGTTGGATCATTGTTGTAAATTGAACGTAAGTTCTTGATGAAGGTTCTTGTAATCAATAGTTAAGTCTTCTAAAGTTGTGAGTACTCTATTATGTTTATGTTAGCCTATAAATTATGTTAATATGCAATTGAAGTATGTATGATGTTTCAATGTATATATGTTGGGCTATAAATATGTTAAATGTGGGATCATGGTAAGGATATGACAATGCAAGTTAATGATGTTTATCTTGTATGCCTTACACACTATGTTTATGATATGTTAATCTCACAAATGAAGGGTTGTGATGAAAGGAAATTCTCATCCTAATTCAAAGAGCTTATGATCATGTTTATACAAGGAGTTAAACTCCTATGACCTATGATAAGATTTATGAACAAATGACGACTTAAAGGTTATTCACAAAAGGAATTTAGCTTAGCACCAATGAACTAGATATGAGAGGTGCCCCTTCCCTAGTTGGAAGGTAAGTTCAGAATGACTCTCATGAGATAGAGTCTGCCATGTAATATGGAACTATGGGTCTGTAACATATCTCCTAGTTCTTGAACTATGTTTCCTCCATAGGAATACTAGCTAGTGGATCCACCTAGAATGCTATGTTCATGTTTTGGTTCTACTTTGGCCGGTAGACCACCTTTTTCGGTGTGGGGTTTTATGACACCGGATTGCTTGTTTATCTCACATGGTCTAATGTCGGTTAAGGCGATTGTTCCCTCAAGTAAAATGAAAGCAAGTAAATGGACATTGACTAGGGTAACTTGAAAAGTCTACTTAGTATAGGTAGAGGTATGAGACTCTACCTAGACATTGTACAAGTTAACTCTAAGGGAAGTCCTAGGAGATTGTTCTTATGTAATATGATAACATGAAATATATAATGCTTATGATATATGATGTTACTCTTATGTGATGTTGGTATGTTGATGAACATGTTATTGGTCTATATTGTTATAAGTGGTGATGACTACCTATATTATAAGTTTTATGAAGCAAAGCTTTACTTATGGTCTACTATCTTGTTTACTTAATTATGTAGGATTATGGGATTTCACATGATCATTGCATTTGTAGACTTGGGATGAGATTATTGGTAAGTGCTTTGTATGTTAAGTTGATATGCATTACTGAACATGAAATGATAATATGTCTTTATGATGTTATGTCTTTGGTTATGTTCATACTTCATGTTGTGGTGATCCTTATCTTGTATAAGCTTTAGTATATGTACATTAACATTTTTGAAATGACTTAGCATGCTTTCTAAAGAAATGATCCTTTTCATGCATGTCCATAAATGTTTATGTGCATATACCCATACTTAGTACATGTGGCGTACTAACCCCTTACTTTATATAATTACAAATGTAGGGTCCGACCGTTGAAAATTAAGAAGGTCAATTGAAGAACCTTGGGACTCTTTCTCCAAGTGTTGGTAGGTCCTCATGTTCGGGGATGCTATCTTTTCGTTATTCTAGCTTATCAAGACTTTAGTAGTTTTAAGAATTCTCTTTATTCCGTTTTGTGTTCTTTGAATTCTATTGTAGTAAGGCCTATATGGCATATTGACATTTTATTGGCTAATTCCAACTTATACTCTTTAGATGTTTTTTTTATGTGAGACAAGTTTTAGAATGACGTATGTATGTTAACATGTTGCAATAAGTAAAGCCTAAGTAAGCTTCTATGTGAGAGGTCTAAGTATACCTCAATATGTACATAAGTATGAAAGTTTTTAATTTTTCGCAACTTTTAACTGATGACATGTTATGACAAATGCCAAGGGCTTTTTTGAGTCTTCTGATAGGACGCCGACGCCGGTCGCATCTGGGGGTGCTTTCCGGATGTGACAAACTTGATATCAGAGCATGAGGTTGAATATACTTAGGATCAATGTCTCACCAAACCACATTACATAGTATTTTTTTCATGGTTGTGAAGTGAGCCACAATTATGAATGAGAGGCTATGTGATGATTAGGAAAATTCTCTTTTCTTGGTAATCCTATGTCGTGCCTTTAGAGTTTTGACACTATGTGTCTTTTAGCATCTAATCCCTTTCTTGTGGTTATAGGAGATGAACACAAGAAGGACAACCGCGAGAAGAGTAGGAGAGGAGATTGCGAATGTGGGATCAGTTCCCCAAGGCAATCGAGCTCCTCCTCAAGTGCAAGCTATTGTGAATGATCAAGTTCTGGTCAATTCTCCAACCATGACGGATGGTGAGGTGAAGGCAGCCCTGTTCCAAATGGCCCAAGCCATCACCACTCAAGCTCAAGCTATCACGACACAAGCTAACACAGAGGTTGTTCCTCGAGAGAACCAACATGCTAGTACTATGGCCGAGGATCAATCCTCCTATTTTCCTTGGATCAAAAGTTGATAAAGACCCCTAAGATTTCCTTGATGAGGTCTATAAGATCTTGTTGTCTATAGGGGTGAGTACTACTGAAAAGGCTGAGCTTGCTACCTATCAACTCAAGGATGTGGCTCAGACATGGTACAATCAGTGGAAGGATAGTAGGGCTTTAGGAGGTGGTCTCGTGACTTGGGAGATCTTCAAAAAGGCCTTTCTTGACAGATTCTTCCCAAGGGAGCAAAGGGAAGCTAAAGTAGAAGAGTTCATTAACCTACGTCAAGGAGGTATGAGTGTTAAGGAATACTCATTAAGGTTCATTAAGCTGTCCAAATATGTTTCTTCTTTGGTTTCCAATGCTAGGGATGAAATGAGCCGTTATGTAGCGGGCGTGTCCAAAGATATTGAAGAAGAATGTCGTACAACTATGCTTCATGACAATATGGATCTTTCTAGGTTGATGGTTCATGCTCAACAAGTATAGAAGAGTCGTCTAAGGAAGAAGAATAGAGAAGCTAAGAAGGCAAGATCTTTTGAAAGTGGTTTTTCCAAGAGTAGGCTTGACATTGAAGACAAGCCTAAGTTCAAGAAGAAGTTTTCAAACCAGGTTCCTTCAAATGTTTCCAAGACTCACAATGATAGGGGGTCTAATCCTTAACCTCAAAAGGGGAGAAATGTTGATCCACCAAAGGAAATACCAACTTATGGTAAGTGTGGTAAGAAACATATGGGTGAGTGCCTTGTTGGAGCTAATAGTTGCTATGTTTTTGGCAAAGGTGTCTATATGGTTAAATATTGTCCTAATGTGAGGAGTCAAGGAAAGGGAAATAGTGAAGCTCAATCAAGTGGTCCTAGCTCCGAAGCTCCAAAAAGGAACCATTTTTATACACTCAAGTCTAGGGGTGAACAAGAGAGCTCTCTTGATGTTGTGACTGGTATGTTACAAGTCTTTTCTATTAATGTTTATGATTTGATTTACCCATGTGCTACCCTTTCTTTTGTTACACCTTTGGTAGCTAAGAAGTTTGATGTACTTCCTGATGTTTTGATTGAACCCTTTTCGGTTTGTACCCCAATAGGTGACTCTGTGGTTGCAGAGAGTGTTTATATAAAATGTCATGCGATGCTTCCCAATAGAGTTACTCTTGTTGATTTGGTAGAACTTGACATGTTTGATTTTGATATCATTTTGGGTATGGATTGGCTTCATGATTGTTTTGCTTCCATAGATTGTAGAACGAGGGTAGTGAAGTTTCAATTCCCAAATAAACCCATTTTAGAGTGGAAGGGGGGAAATTCTATGCCAAGGGGTCAAATTATTTCTTGTTTGAAGGCTTGTAAGATGATAGCCAAGGGTTGTCTATACCGTGTAGTGAGGGTTAAGGATCTAGAATGTGAAACTTCTTCTATCGAGTCAGTCCCTGTAGTGAGAGAATTCCCAAAGGTTTTTCCTAATGACCTTCCAGGAGTTCCTCCTGAATGAGAAATTGACTTCGACATTGACTTGTTACCGGATACGAATCCCATTTCAATTCCTCCATATAGGATGGCTCCTTCTGAATTAAAAGAGTTGAAGCTCCAACTCAAAGATTTACTAGACAAGGGTTTCATTCAACCTAGTATTTCTCCATGGGGTGGTCCGGTCTTATTTGTGAAGAAGAATGATGGGTCCCTTAGAATGTGCATTGATTATCGCCAACTTAATAAGGTCACCATAAAGAATAAGTATCTTCTCCCTCGGATTGATGATCTCTTTGATCAACTCCAAGGTTCTAGCTACTTTTCCAAGATTGACTTAAGGTCGGGATATCACCAACTTAGGGTGAGAGGTGAAGATGTTCCCAAAATAGCTTTTCGAACTAGATATGGTCACTATGAATTTCTACTTATGTCTTTTGGGTTAACAAATGCTCCGGCAACGTTTATGGACCTAATGAATAGAGTTTTCCGAGATTACCTTGACTCATTTGTGATTCTATTCATTGATGATATTTTGATATACTCCAAGAATGAAAATGATCATGAGAGTCATTTGAGGTTGGCCTTGCAAGTCCTCAAAGAACACCAACTTTATGCAAAATTTAGCAAGTGTGAATTTTGGTTGAGGTTGGTTGCTTTTCTTGGCCATATTATCTCTGGTGAGGGTGTAGAGGTTGATCCAAAGAAGACGGATGCGGTCAAAAATTGGCCTAAACCTTTTACTCCCACCGACATAAGGAACTTCTTAAGTCTAGTCGGGTATTATAGAAGGTTTGTTGACGGATTTTCGTCTATTGCTTCTCCTTTGACAGCTTTGACCCAAAAGAGGGTGAAGTTTGAGTGGTCGAAAGCTTGTGAAAAAAGTTTTCAACAGTTGAAAGGTAAGCTTACCCCGCTCCGGTGTTGACCTTACCGGAGGTTAATGAAGGATTTGTAGTATATTGTGATGCTTCCCGAGTGGGCTTGGGATGTGTCCTCATGCAACATGGCAAGGTGATTTCTTATGCTGCTATGCAACTCAAATTCATGAGAAGAATTATCCGACTCATGACCTTGAGTTAGCCCTTGTAGTTTTTGCTTTGAAAATATGGAGACATTACTTGTATGGTGTACATGTTGATGCGTTTACTGACCATAAAAGTCTTCAATATGTGTTTACACAAAAGGAGTTGAATCTCCGACAGAGAAGATGGTTAGAAATTTTGAAGGAATACGAAATGAGTGTCCTTTAACACCCCGAAAAGGACAATGTGGTTGCGGATGCTTTGAGTCGTATGACTATGGGTAGTGTGTCTCATGTGGAAAAATATAAGAAAGAACTTGTGAAAGATGTTCATAGGTTGGCTCGTTTAGGTGTGCAATTAGAAGATTCTCCAAATGGTGGTTTAATGGTCCATCATAACTCCGACTTGTCATTAGTGGTTGAGGTGAAATCTAAGCAACATCTTGATCCACTATTGATGGAGTTGAAGGAATCGATACTTGGTAAGCTGAATGAGTCATTCTCCCAAGGGGGGGGGATGGTGTTCTTAGGTACCAAGGGAGATTATGTGTACTGGATGTTGAGGATTTGAGAAATCAAATTCTAGAAGAAGCCCATGGTTCTCGTTATTCTATACATCCGGGCGCTACCAAAATGTATCATGACCTTAGAGAGGTCTATTGGTGGGATGGTTTAAAAAGGGACATAGCAGAGCTTGTTGCTAAGTGTCCAAACTTCCAACAAGTCAAAACCGAGCATCTAAAACCGGATGGTTTAACCAAATCATGGATGTTGCTACTTGGAAGAGGAAAGCCATCAATATGGACTTTGTTGTTGGGTTTCCTCAAACCCGGAAGCAAAATGATTCAATATGGGTTATTGTGGATAGGTTGACCAAATCTGCCCACTTTATTCCCGTCAAGTCTACTTATATTGCCGAATATTATGCAAGAATATACATTAATGAGATTGTTAGTTTTCATGGGATTCCTTTGTCCATCATTTCGGATAGGTGTTCCCAATTCACTTCTCATTTTTGGAAAGCTTTTCAAAAGGGTTTAGGTACTCAAGTGAAACTTAACACAACTTTTCATCCTCAGACAGATGGTCAAGTGGAACGTACCATTCAGACCCTTGAAGATATGTTAAGAGCCTGTGTTATTGATTTCAAAGGAAATTGGGATGATCACCTACCATTGATTGAGTTCTCCTGCAACAATAATTACCATTCGAGCATCTCCATGGCACCTTTTGAATCTCTTTATGGTAGAAAATGTAGGTCTCCGGTTGGATGGTTTGAGGTTGGTGAGTCCTCACTCCTTGGTCCTGAGATGATCTATGAGGCTATAGAGAAAGTTTGAGTTATAAGAGATAGATTGAAGACAACCTATAGTCGGATAAAATCTTATGCCGACAATAGGAGAAGAGATCTTGAGTTTGAAATAGGTGATCATGTCTATTTGAAGATTTCACCTATGAAAGGGGTTATGAGGTTTGGTAAAAAGGGGAAGTTAAGTCACCGATATGTTGGTCCTTATAAGGTTTTTAGAAAGGTTGCCTATGAGCTGAAACTACCTAGTGAACTAGATTTGGTTCATCCGGTGTTTCATGTTTCTATGCTCAAGAAATGCATAGGCGACCTGGTGTCTATTCTTCCTATTGAAGGCTTAGGGGTGGATGAGAATCTCTCCTATGAAGATGTTCCAGTTGAGATCCTAGATCTCCAAGTCAAGAAGTTGAGTAACAAAGAGGTTGCCTCCGTAAAAGTTCTATGGAGGAACCATCTTGTTGAGGGTGAAACATGGGAGGCCGAAGCCGACATGAAGTCTCGCTACCCTCATCTTTTTATTCCTTGAGGTTAGACATTCCTCTTAATAAAAAAATTAATGAATAAATATGAAATTGACTTGCTTTCTAATTAGGTGCATGTTTTGGTAAAAGTTGTACCAATTTGAGTTTTAAGAAAATGCCTTTATACTCTATTCTGGCACTAATATGAAATATGTATGTATGTGTCTTCTTGATTTTGTTATTTTGTTGTTGTCTTGAGAAGAATGATAGCATGGTAACTCTCTGATGTAATTTGAGCTCATGTTGATGTTGAGAAGGTAGTTCCTCATTATGTGTTATGAAATGTTGCGCTCTTATATGTTGTGCATCATGAATTGCGTTGCTATGTGCAATGTCATGATTATATGTTGTTGTTGGTTGGGCTGCTAGTATTGAGTGTATTCTTACCCTCCAAAAGATTTAGTGTCATTGGGGGACGAATGTTCCTAAGGGGGGGATAATGTAACACTTCGAAAGTTCCTTGACTTAGACTAGAGCTTAGCCTATGGAAGATTGATTAAAATGATGTTTACAGACCTATATTAATGTATTAAACTCAATTAGAAAAGGGTAGAGCCAAAACAATAGAGAAAGACCTTGACGTTCGGAAACTAGTAAAATTGAACTAGTTGATGTGCTTATGTTTGGGAGTGTAAAATAAAGTCCAAAACTTGTAAAATGACCTTAAATAGGTAATATGTAGTACAAACTGTCCAAACATTTGGTCACGACACCCCTAGGACCCCCCAAAGGGTCCTTGAGGAGGACCCGAACATTGGCAGGCTGCCAAAGCAGCCTGCGCGCAGCCAGGAAGTAAGGGCTGCTGCGCGATGCGCAGCCAAGACGTGGAGGTACAAAAGTTGCCTCGCGACTTGTGTACTCCAGGGGCTCACTTCCTCAACCCGGATTTCAAAAATAAAATATGAAATTGACCCCGCGACGTGCAACCAATTCCCAGATTCGTTAAAGTCGTATTTTAAGCAATTTTACTTCACAAAAAGACCCATTTAAGTGAGGGGTCTTTTGGGAATTTTAAAGGACGAGTATATAATGGTTTTAGGTCAGTTTTAGATGAAATTCACGCACTCAAAATCAGAAATGTCAAATTCCTCTCATCTCTTTCAAGAACTCTCTCTTTTCAAACTCCATTTAAGAACAAGAAAAACTTAAGGAAGAAGATGAAGAGTTCAAGATTTTCATTCAAAATTTGTGGAATATTCTTCAATAAGGTATGGGTTCTTCACTCTTGGGTTTCCTTTCCCCAAAAGGTCCTTCCAAAGATGATTTTCAAGAATTCAATTTCTAGGGTTTTTACTCTACAAAATGGGTTTTCTTCCTAATTCTAGATTTATGACTAATGATGAAAGATAACGATTTTGTATGGTTAATTAAGTATGTATTATTGGGTAATAGGTTTGTAATGTTTTATTTTCATGTGAAGCATGTTCCTTCTCTAAATAAGGGTTTTGATTGGGTTATATCTATCACTTGATAACATGTAAACATTGGGATTAGAACTATAACTTGCATGAACTCTTTTATGACCCATGTGTAGTTTGCTTTGGGCTATTGAATTATAAAAGAATTATGTTAGAATCATATGTAGGCTATCCTAAATTGATGAATTCATATTGTATTATCTTGGATTCTTGTATATTGAGATTGTTGGATTGAATTGGTGATCATGGCTATTGGTAAGAGCCTTTGAGTATTGAGTTGGTTGAATTGTCTATGGATTGAAGTTGTGAGATTGGGTTGGTTGTATGGTGCCCTAAATATCTCTATATTATGCAGTGTAGGTCTTGTATTATAATGATGATTGGTAGGGTCTACTTATGGTGGCGGTGCTTATGTGCAATACTTGTGAAGAATGTGGCCTCATTGGCATTACTTTATGAATTGTGAAACAATGTGGCCTCATCGGCATTACCTTATGAACTATGTTATTATCATGTGCAACTTGGATATGTGATCATTATGAAGGTCTTGATGACTTATGTCTCAAAGCATGAGTTCTTCTAGTTGATGATATGTGTCTCTAGTAGGCTATAGTGAAATCTTGTGTATATTACTTGATGTTAAAGTATGATGCTTCTTGATGGATTATATGAGACTTATGATTAGTTATGTGGATGATTCTATAGAAGTGTGTAGGATGACTTGCAAGTATACTAAGTTGTCCTACCGTGCTTCTTGAATGATATGCTATATGTGATAATGGAAAGTATATGTGTCTTATTTTGGTAGACTTGTGTCCCTTACCTGATATATGAATAATATGAATATGAATCCTTGACTTAGTAGTCTAAAGAAGCTTTTTCATGAATGTATATGTATGAATGGAATATGATCTTGAATATAGCGACAAAGGTCATTTATGTAGAACCTTTTAGAAAGAAGGTTATGATATCCTTGAAGTTGAAAGTTGTAATGGTATCCTTCTCGTGTGAATGATGGACTTAGGGTCGGTTGGATGGAACGTCATTAACTCATCCTTAGGAAAGTCATTGAGCTATCCTCTTAACCATTGTAAGGCAACCCTAGGGGACCTCTTTGGTAAGGAGTATTATTATTTTGTTATAAACTAGATATAAAACTTCTTCATGTGCTCCTTCATTGAATTACTCTATGAGAACAAAGGCTAGCACCGAGTGAGTATGCTTGAGTAGTAGCTCTAGTTAAGAAAGAGGATAGAGTATAAAGAAACCCTTGATATTCCTTAACCATGTGCCTACATGGGATGTATACTAGTTTTACCATTGGCAAGTAGAACACCATTATCAAAGTAGGTTATGACTCCGGATTCCATGAATAGCTAGTATGGTCTATGTCGGTTATTTCCTATTCTCATCATGTGGGATACATGCTAGTGTTGGATAAGTTCTACGCAGTTTAGGTAGTGGAATGAGACACTATCTAGACATTGCACGATTAGTCTTTGAAGATTTTAGTGTGTGAGTCCCTAGGTCTTCTCCAAGACCATTATGTAAATGTCCTTAACTATTGAATGTCTCTTAAATGACTTAATGAACATCAATGACTTAAGTAAATGTATGTTAATGAGAATGTATCTCTCTAGGGTAGCTTTGAGGATTGTCTAGGTAGGCTTGGATAGGATGTAAGGGCGTTCTCTTCATGTCTTACTTAGGTGAGTCTTAGAGTAACTCTAGGTAGGGAGTTTGATTAATGAAATGGGAATAATATTATCTTAGGTAGTCCAAAGGATCTCTTTGGTGTGTGTGAAGCGATTGTATGGGCAGTTTCATAACTCACTCAAGTGAACCTTGGAATCACCTTTGGTAGGAGGGTCTCATGTGTATGTGTTTTGACGTGTTCTTAATGCTATCTTGTGATATGTGATTCATATGTGAAGTTGGTGTGATATGTGGGCTTCTATATTATGATATAAAGTTTACTGTAAAAGAGCATGTTTTACTATAAAAGAGCGATTTTGACTAAAATGTTCGTTTATCATGATTTTATGCATTATTCCATACTTAGTACATGCATTGTAATAATTCCATACATTTTGTCTATATCTAAAGTTGTAGGTGGAAGGTGAGAAGCATCGTAAAGCAAAGCTTGGAAACTAGGACTCTTTCAAGCGATGTTGGGGTATCTCCTCACTTGATTTGAAGACATTACTATCTTTTAGATTCCTTTAATTAAAATTATTATAATAGACTAAGTTTTCTATACTCGTATTGTATGGTCAGTGTCCCAATTATTCTTAAGTCAAAGGATGGTGTATGTTGAGACTTAGTATTTTCTGTCGTTTTATATGCAAGCTGTTTTAAGATATTATTCGTGTGAAAAGTTTTAATTCCGCACTACTTTTCATACATGTATGCAATGAATGATGTCTAAGGGATTGTACAAGACTTCTGAGAGGTCAAGTACGCCGTGTACCGATTCGAGAATCTGTTAACTTTTAGGTTGTTACAGGTAGGCTTGAAGAGGGTGTATGAGTGGTCTCTTAGTGTCTTACTCAAGTGAGTCTTAGAGTAACCTTGGGTAGAGAGTCTGAAGATGAAAAGGGAATAATCATACTTTATGTTGTCTTAAGTATTACTTAGGTGTGCTTGAAGAGGGTGTATGAGTTGTCTTTTCTTGTCTTACTTAAGTAAGTCTTAGGATAACATTCGGTAGGAGGTGTATATGCTTATATGGTTTTTAAGTGATGATAGTTGTATATTGTAGACTACTTGAATATGTGTTATATGTGAAGATTGATGTGATCAAAAGAGAATAAAATCATGTTATAAACCAAATGTCTGTTTTAGCATGGCTTTATTGCATGCCACCATACTTATTGCATTAAATGTAATTATTTCATATGTTGTATTATATATAAAGGTGTAGGTGGCAAGTGAGGAGTCTCTTGGAAGTGAAGCTTGGGAGTAGCATTCTCTCAAGCCAATTGGGTGTGTCCTCATATGATTCGAGGACATAGTTATGTTTAGTTTTATTTTTCAAAAGACACTGTATTAGACTTTGGTTTTCCATTTCATTGATGTATGGGTTGTGACCCTAAGATTTCAAGTGTGTCCAAGATGGCTATGAAGAGACTTAGTCTTTCGTATGTTTCTATAACTATTGTTGTGAAAAGTTTTAATTTCGCACTACTTTTCATATAAATATGCAATGAAAGATGTGTAAGGGCTTGTGCAAGACCTCCGAGAGGTCGAGTACGCCGTGTTGCGACTTAAGGATGCCCTAAATTCTAGGGTGTACTTTGGGTCGTGACAAACTTGGTATAAGAGCATAAGATCATGAAGTAGTCTTTAGGATTCAAAGTCTCATAAAAGCCACGTCTATTAGAGTCTTGTTAATCGGTGGTGAGTCGCGACACATCTATGAGAAAGAGGCTATAGGACAATAGAAGTTTCCCTTTCTTCATTACTCTTGTCTCGTGCCATAGAGTTGAGGTTATATGTGTCTTTTCCTTATTTCTTCTCTTGTGTTTATAGGATATGACTACAAGAAGGATGGCCGCAAGAAGAGTGGAAGAGGAAGGAGTGAATGAGGAAGTTCCTCCCCGAGTTGAACAAATTCCACAAGGTATTCAAGTTCCTCAAGTTGAAAAAGTCCCTATAGATAATGAAGGGAATGAGGTTCCAGTAGTTTCCTTCGTAAATGACTAATGGAGAGATTAAAGAGTCTCTCCTTACCCTATCCTGAGCCATGACGACTCAAGTGAATAGGGATGTTGGGCCTAGAGTGAACGCTTTTGGGAGTACCATGACCTCTAGATAAAGGGACTTTGTGAGAATGAATCCTCGTAGCTTCCTTGGTTTTAAGGTGGAAGAAGACCTACAAGAGTTTCTAGATGGTGTGTATAAGGTTTTGAGTCTTATGGGGGTGACTTCTAGGGAGAAGGCAGAGTTCGTTTCGTACCAATTGAGGGAGGTTGCTCAAGTGTGGCACACACAATGGAAAGACAATAGGCCGGTTAAGTCGGGTCCTATAGAATGGTAAGAGTTTAAGGAAGCCTTCTTAGGAAAGTACTTTCCCCGTGAGAAGAGAGAGGTGAAGGTTGAGGAGTTTATAAACCTTAGGCAACGTAACATGAGTGTTGAAGAGTATTCTTTGAAGTTTACCTTATTGTCTAAGTATGCTCCATCTTTGGTGTCTAACCCTAGGGATGAGATGAGTAGGTCTGTGACCGGTGTTGCCGACCTTGTGAAAGAAGAGTGCTGGCTATGCTCCACAATGACATGAACCTATCTAGACTCATGGTGTATGAACAATCCATTGAAGAGTCCAAACTTAGTAGGATTTCAAGGAATTTGAAGAGGGATAGATTCAATGAGCAAAAACAACCTAGGTTTAAGAAGAGGGCTCCAAATCAAGATGGGTCTAGTGCTCCTAAGGTCAAGCTTAAGAGTAGTAGTTGTTCTCAAGGTGTTAAGCCTACTTGTTCCACTTGTGGGTAGAAGCACTTTGGGAAGTGTCTAGCCGGTAATGGTGGGTGTTTTGTTTGTGGTAATGATGGTCATAAGGTGAGAGATTGTCCTACTATTACGGCTAGAGGAATAGTGTCCTAGCAAGTTCCTCCTAATGCTCCGGATGTTTGTGCACCAAAGAGGAATCGTTGTTATTCCCCCAACCTAAAGCAAATTCGGATGAGAATGCTGGTAAGTTATAGTTTTCTCTTTTAAGTTGTGATGGATTCCTTCTAAGTGTGGAATTATGGTGAATAGTTGGGTTGTGAGTTGTTGTCTCTTATCTCCTATTCTATTCAAGCTAGAGGGTTAGAATTTTATAGTAACATGTTCCATGTGTTTAGGAGTCTAAGTGAAAATGAGTTTCATTGATATCCTTGCAATGTGCATTTTAATGAGGTTATGTTTATATGCTAAAGTGAGTTTATATGATTTTGTCTCTCATATTGTCATGCCTTTATAATGAATTGCTTAAAAGTTGCATTAGTGAACTAGTGAGCATGCTTTACAGTGAAGTACTTGAAAATGTTGCAAAATTGTTTTTTATGAGATTTGACATAATGTCTTAGAAATGTGTATATGAGCATGATAATATGTGGAGAAGGAAGTTCCTCCTATGTGAAGTGAAAAGGTAGAGTGTTATTCCATGATAAGTTGTAGATGTTGTTCCTACTTTCTTGTTGTGTTTGAGTCTCTTGATTATGTGCAGTTGATGTTCCTCCTATCTATGTGTATTGGATGTGGTGTGGTAGTTATGAGCTTCTAGTCTTGAGTCTTTATCTCTTGAAAGTGTTAAAAGTGTTTTAGTGTCATTCGAACGAATATTGTCCAAGTGGGGGAGAATGTAACACCCCTAAAAACGAACTAGGTTAAACTAGAGCCTATCATGTGTGACATGAGTTGGTAAGGTCTGAAAATGATTAATATAAGTGTTAGAAGTCAGTTTGAAGAGTTCGTGAGAGTTTGGCAGTGCAACATCAAAGAACGACCAAGACATTCGAAAGTTAGAATTTAAGCGTACTAGTGTGTTCTAGTGTGCCTTTGCATGTTTTACGTGTTGTTTGGAGTTTAAATTGATGGGAGAGGTTCCTAACTTCTAGATGAACGTGTTTGGGGTCGTAACATCCGGGCAAGACTCTTCAAAGACCACCCTAAGTGTCCTTGAGGAGGACCCAAACTTTATCTTGAAACTGCCCAAGGCAGTCCCAAACGACGAGCTCAAACCATGCCTCGTCAACTCATATACGCCCCGTCTATGGGGGCGTTGCTCCATACTTAGGTGTGGGAGCTTAAGCCCACAAATACCAGTCTCTGACCAAAACCATTGTTACACCCTAAAAATGAGCTAGGTTGAACTAGAGCCTAACATTTGTGTCATGATGTTTTAAATTCATAAATGGTTAATAATAGTGTTTATAGGCAGAGTATCAAGTTTCATGAAGTTTGGAGGTCAAACGTCCAATAACGTCTAAGACGTCCGGAAACTAGTCGAAGTTAAACTAGTGTGTCATAGTGTTTTGTAGTGGAGTTTTGGGGTATTGTTTGAGGGTGAAATTGAGCATCGATTGTTACTACACATAGCCTAACATGTAAAGGTTCGAAACGTCTGAGAACGACGCCCTGAGGACAATCCAAAGGGTCCTTGAGGAGGACCCAAACATGGGCCAATGAAGCTGCCAAAGGCAGCAGAATTTGTGCATGAAAGGAACATGTCCGCGTCGCGGACTTGTTCCTCCCAAGGACAAATTCTGCCTTCGCATCACGGATTTGGTCCACCAAAGTTCCAAAAGTTGCTCCGCATCGTGGAGACAATGCAGACTCAACTGCCCCGGAAAGTTATTTTCAAATAAATGATGCGAGAATAGCTCCGCGTTGCGGACTTGTTTCCTGACGATGATTACAGAAATATAAGTTGAGTTTGAGTTGGTCAAAAGGTCCTATATGTCCAAGGGTCTTTTGGGTATTTTAGGGGCTAGTTATTGGCGGTTATTAGACCTTTTTAAACCCCAATTCACCCTTCAAATCATAACCCTCAAGTCCAAAACAAAATATCTCCATTGTTTCTCTCCCAAAACACCTCCATTGATAAAGTTTTGAAGCTCCAAGGAAGAAGATAGATTTTCCAAATTTTTCTCCATCAATCTTGTGGGCTTTTCATCACAATTAAGGTATGGTTCTTCATCCTTGAAATCTCTTTCTTCAAGGAGTCAAATCAAATGATTTTCAAAGATGATCCAAAATATGAAATCCTCTAAATTGAATTCTAGTCATGGGTCTTTGCATAAAACATTTAAATTGATGTTAATTAGGTGATTATAACCTAAAATCTTCATGAACCCATGCAAAACATAATCTCTTCAAATTGGCTATATTTTGGATGTGATGATCTTGTCTTAATGCTTATGAATTCTAATGTAGTTTTCTATGGACTTTTGAATGATGTAAGAATTGTAGTGAATTGATGTATAGACTGTCTTAGATTGATAAATATATATTGAATGACTTAGATTCATTGAGTATTATGATTTTTGTGTTGAATTGATGATCATGGCCATGGGTAAGGGCCTTATGGTATTGAATTGGATGATTTAGTTATGGATTGAAGTGGTGAGAATGGATTGGTGGTACACTGCCCTAATTCTCTTTATTTTGTGTATTGTAGGTCTTGAATTATGTTGTGATTGGTATGGTCCACTTATGGTGGCGGTGTTATGTGTTATAATTGTGAATGATGTGGCCTTGTCGGCGTTACTTTATGTATTATGAAGATCATGGCCTTGTCGGCACTACTTGAAGTATTATGATGATTTGTGTAGTTGATTTATGTGAATTATGATCATATCTATCTACTTGTGATTAAGTGAAAGTATGTGTTCTTCTATTGATATTAGGTGATCATGTTAGACTATGACTATGTCATTATGTGTGTAGTCTTAGAGTTGATGCATGGTTATTCCTACTTGATTATATAGTCTATGATGGTTATATTGATGATGTTATAGTACTATATATAGGGTGATCTAAAGTGATGAAGGTTGTGCCTATGTGCTTCTGGAATATGATATGCTATATGTGATAAAGTGAAGTAATGATGTGTCTTGTTTAGGTAGACTTAAGTCCCTCTTCTTGATGCATGAATGATATGTGAATATGAGATGTCTTGACTTAGGATGCTAAAGCCTCTTAGTATTGTATGTATGAATGACATGAGACCTTGAAGAATTCTAAGAAGGTCATTTATGTGAAACCTTAAATCTAGTGGTAAGGTTATGAACCTTGAAGTCGAAAGCCGTAATGGTATCCTTCTTGTAATGAATGATGGACTTAAGGTTGGTTATCTGGAACGATATCATATCATCCTTAGGAAAGTCATTAATCTATCTTCGTCTCCATTGTAAGGCAGCCCTAGGGGACCTCTTTGGTAGGGTGAATGTGATTGGGTTATGAACTAGATGTGGAACCTCTTCATGTAATCCTTAATGTCAATTACTCAATGAGAACAAAGGCTAGCACCGAGTGAGTATGGTAAGGGAAGTTGATCTAGTTAAGAATAAGGCTAGAGTGAAAAGTCAACCCTTTATATTCCTTAACCATGTGCCTACATGGGATGTGTCCAAGTTCTACCATTGGCAAGTAGAACACCGATGTACCATGGTTTCACGGTATTTCTAATGCTTTTTCCTTAAGTTTAGCGTGTGTCTAAAGCCTTTTTGTGTTGATTCTTATGTAAGTTTCTCTTTGTTTGCAGAAAATCTGTCCAAGGATGAACGCGAAAGTCTTTGAGAAAGAAATGCAGAAGAGACCACCTACGGAGCTTATGACGGTCCGTCGAGGCTGTGACGGTCCGTAGGTGGCATCGTAGTGAGGAGAGAAGCTGCTGAAGGAAAATGGGGAAGTCTGACCAAGTGTGGGATTACGGAAGTCCATGACGGACCGTCATAGCCACGACGGTCCGTCCTGCTTGTTCGTCGTGATGATCAGAGAAGTAGTCCCAGTACCCAAATTCAAAGAAGTTCAAGTATTTTGGAACGGAGACCCTCGATGGACCGTCGTGCTTGAAATGGTCCATCATACCTGTCCGTCGAGGGGAATAAAGAAAGCAGCAGAAGAATGTGTGAAGTATGGGACAACGGAGGCCATGAAGGTCCGTCGTGTCCATGACGGTCCGTCACGTGGTCCGTCAAACCAGACGCGTTTGGACAAATTTTTAGTAAATAGAATCCTTCTTTGATTAGGTTTTGTTTTTATTATAAATAATTTGAAAATCTCGTTTTTGGGGTTAGACTTTTTGATAATTTTTAGTTCTCTTGTTATAGTATTGAACTCTCGATTTTGGGGAATTAAGATATTTTTTCCGGAATTGATTGTTGGGGATTTTGTTGATTAATCAAGTTAAATTCTGGAATTTATTCGTTCTCATAAAAGTAAGTGCATGAATTCTTCCATTAACAATATGAATTATGTAATTATGAACATGGGTAACTAAACCCCATAGCTAGGGTTGTGGGAACCATGGGTGAATAACAAGGTAAAAGCTAATTAAAATAACAATTCTAGAATGGTGTCTTGCATGTAATGATAATTCTTTCGTGTAGAAGTCTTTTTAACGGATGGCCAACGTTAGAACTCGCCTTAATGCTACTTGCCGGACCAAGGAGGTAGATAATAGGAAAAGAATTATCAACATAGATTTAGTGTCGACTATCTAATAGGCTAGTATTGGTTGGTACGAGTTAATAACTTTGTCAAATATCGAATACCATGCTTAATATGAGGTAAAGATAAGGGTTAGTACATCAACACACGTAGCCGGACCAAGGTGCGGAGTGAAATTCTCTAGATGCCAGACCAAGGATTTAGAGATACATAACTTATCACTTTACATGCAAGATACTAGGATAGAATTGTTATAGTTAGATTTACCAAATTAGGAACCTGTGGGGAACACTTAAGCCCTAGTTACTTTTATAATTTGATTAAACTCCGAAAGCTGAATCTGTTAGTTGTTCATTTTTATTTAGTTAATCATTTTCATTTATTTAGAAATAAAACCCCCCCTTTTTGTCTTTTGTTTTCTCGGAAAATAGTTGGCTAAATAATAGTAATAATAAAATAAAGTTAAGTGTGAACTATTTTCCTTGTGGGATCGATCTCAACCTCATCAGTTGGGTTCTTTACTTGATACGACCGCTTTACTTCTCAAATAAGAAGTAAGTTTGAGCGTATCAAATTTTGGCGCCGCTGCCGGGGAAAGTAGCTTTTAGATTAACTTAAACTTATTACTAAAGTTTAGTCAATATTTTCCTGATTTTACTTTTTCTGTTGTTTTTGATTTTTGCAGAACTAACGTCCTTGTATGCCAAATACACGGAGAGGAAGAGAACCCTCGTTTCCCTACGATCACGAGTTAGAGCGTACACTACGCAATATGAATCGAAACTTGGGTATAAATGATGATGATCCAAACCAGAACATCCCAGCTCCAGTTGATGCTCATGGTCGATTATTACCTGATAATCCTGGTCAAGATGCACAAAGGGGACAAAATTCCGCTCCACGTCCTCAAGAATACTACAGAGGTTATGATAATATTGCAGATTCTGATGGGCCACTTGTCTTGCCCCCTCTACCAGAAGGTCACACCTTTGTAGTCACTAGTAGTCTAATGCAAATGCTCACTGCTAGAGGTTTGTTTTCAGGACTACCGTCTGAGGACCCACATGCCCATATAGCTAAGGTGAGGGCAGTGTGTAAAAGCTGTGTAGGGAGACCTGATTTGAATTTGATGTAATAGGGCTAAGAGTATTTCCTCTCTCACTGACGGGAGAGGCTGCTATTTGGTTCACTGAGCTCCCTTATAATTCAATTTTCACTTGGAACCAACTAAGGGACGTTTTCTTTGCACGTTACTACCCGGTCTCCAAGAAACTAAATCACAAAGACAGAGTGAACAACTTTGTGGCACTACCAGGAGAGTCAGTTAGCAGTTCTTGGGATAGGTTCACTTCATTTTTGAGAAGTGTCCCCAATCACCGCATAGATGATGAGTCACTGAAAGAATACTTCTATCGGGGACATGATGATAATAATAAAGCGGTATTGGATACTATAGCAGGTGGTTCTTATGGGGAGTGTCCTTATGCTGAAATTGCCGAAAAATTAGAGAAAATCTCCCGAAATAATAAAGCATGGAGTACTAGGAAGTCAGATACTGGGAGAAATACCTTTGCAGTGCAATCCACACACAACCCAGCCACAGATGAGATTCGTGAAGAGATGGCACAAATGAGAACTGAGCTTGGGTTGGTGTTAAAACATGTCACTAGGGGTGCAGAAAAGATAAACGCAGTTAACTACTTGTCTAAACCACCACCACTAACTGATGAATATTATTACGAGGAAGATTCCTATGCAGTAAATGATCAGACGGGGGGTTTCCGACCGAATGCCCAAGGCTCCAATCAGGAGAATTGGTGCCAAGGTCAAGGGAATCAAGGTCGGAACTATGGTAACTATAACCGCGAGGGTAATTATATCCGTGAGGGAAATTACAACCGTGACAACAACTTCAACAGGGGTAACTATGGTAACAGAAATGATAAGAGTGGGCCCTATGTTCCTCCTCAAAATCGTGAAGTTGCTCCTAGGGATGGTGGAGGTAGTATGGCGCGAGTTGAGGATATGTTACACAAGATGAGGAGGAGGTTCGATGCTAGTGATGAGCACACGAAAGAGTTAAGGAGTGATGTAGCGGGTATTGGACAGAAAGTCGATACACATGCCATATCGATTAAGCAGCTTGAATTGCAAATGGCCCAATTATCTGCGACTGTGAACACACGGCAACCGGGCACTCTCCCTAGCAACACTGTCCAAAATCCGAAAAATGATGGACACTGTATGGCAATTACTACTCGTGGTGGTAAACAAACTATTGACCCACCTATGCCGTCTATTGTGGAAAAGGTGATGAGAGATAATGATAAAGTGGTAGAGGTTAGTGATGAAGTAGAAGATAACACTGAAAAAGATGCTGAAGTGCCTAAAAAGGTAACTCCCATGCCTAGACCCCCCCCTTTCCTCAAAGATTAGTGAAAAAGACCGAGGATGGTAAATATTGGCGTTTTATAACAATGTTGAAGCAGCTTTCTATCAATGTCCCTTTGGTAGAAGCTCTTGAACAAATGCCCGGTTATGCTAAGTTTATGAAAGATCTGGTTACAAAGAAAAGATCGGTCACTTTTGAGGATGATGATAGAATGCAACATTGTAGTGCTATTGCTACAAGATCTTTAGTGCAAAAGAAAGAAGATCCGGGTGCGTTCACTATTCCTTGTACAATCGGGTTATTACATTTTGCGAAAGCATTATGTGATCTGGGGGCAAGCATAAATCTCATGCCCCTCTCGATTTACAAGAAGTTGGGTTTGGGTGATCCAAAGCCCACTGCGATGCGGCTACTGATGGCCGATCGAACAGTAAAAAGGCCTATAGGGATACTCCATGATGTGCTAGTAAAAGTGGAGTCGTTCATATTTCTGGCAGATTTTGTTATTCTTGATTGTGAAGTCAATTTTGAGGTGCATATTATTCTTGGGAGGCCATTCCTTGCTACGGGTAGAGCCTTAATTGATATGGAAAAGGGGCAAATGAAATTTCGGTTGAACAATGAAGAAGTGACTTTCAACATTTATAGGTCCATGCGGCAGAGTGGTGAGCTCCAATCGGTATCTGCTATATCCTACAAAGTTGGTAAGTCACCCGAGACACTAATAGAAGAACGTCTAGGTGTAGAAGCACTGGCGGCAGTGATAATGAATTTTGATAATGAATGCATTGAAGAATATGGGTCATTAGTCGCTGCTCTTGATCGTGGTAATGTTCAGTTTAAACGGAAGAAATATGAGCTAGACATGAAGAATCGCGAGTCTCCACCCGCTAAACCATCTATAGAGGAGGATCCAAAGTTAGAACTTAAAGCTCTCCCACCTCATCTCAGGTATGAATTCTTAGGAAATGGTGACACATTGCCGGTAATCATTGCATCAGACCTGAATGAACAACAAGTTGAGAGTTTGGTGAAAGTGCTAAAAAGGTTCAAAAGAGCTATTGGGTGGACTATTGCGGACATTATTGGGATCTCTCCTGGTATTTGTTCTCATAAAACCCAACTCATGCCCGATCATAAGCCAAGTATTGAGCACCAGAGACGCTTAAATCCACCTATGCAAGAGGTCGTGAAGAAGGAAATCATAAAATGGTTGGATGCTGTAGTAATATATCCGATCGCCGATAGTAGTTGGGTATGCCCTGTTCAGTGTGTACCTAAGAAAGGGGGAATGACTGTGGTCCCCAATGAAAAAAATGAACTTGTTCCAATGAGACCGGT
Source organism: Solanum sitiens (assembly GCA_016801875.1). Taxonomy (NCBI): domain Eukaryota; kingdom Viridiplantae; phylum Streptophyta; class Magnoliopsida; order Solanales; family Solanaceae; genus Solanum; species Solanum sitiens. The sequence goes on along the minus strand of JABWTJ010000886.1, from coordinate 133,840 downwards.
GACTGGATGGAGGGTGTGTATGGATTACCGGAAATTAAATGCATGGACCAAAAAGGACCATTTTCCCATGCCCTTCATGGATCAGATGTTGGATAGACTCGCTGAAAAAGGGTGGTACTATTTTCTTGATGGTTATTTGGGGTATAATCAGATTATTATTGCACCAGAAGATCAAGAGAAAACCACTTTTACTTGTCCATATGGGACCTTTGCGTTCAAGAGAATGCCTTTTGGGTTGTGCAATGCACGCGCCACATTTCAGAGATGTATGACATCAATATTCTCCGACATGGTGGAAGATACTATTGAGGTTTTTATGGATGATTTTTCTGTGGTTGGCGAATCATTCGAGCTGTGTTTGAGCCATTTATATGAGGTTCTTAAGAGATGTGAAGACTGCAATTTAGTACTCAATTGGGAAAAATGCCACTTCATGGTGAAAGAAGGTATTGTTTTGGGCCATCGCATTTCAAAAAAGGGAATAAAGGTTGATCGAGCCAAAGTCGAGGTAATAGAGAGACTTCCTCCACCTATCTCTGTAAAAGGTGTGAGAAGCTTTCTTAGGCATGCAGGTTTTTATAGGAGATTCATCAAAGATTTCTCAAAAATTGCACATCCGTTGTGCAAACTGCTGGAAAAAGATTGTAAATTTTATTTTGATGAATCCTGTCTTAAATCATTCGGCGAGCTAAAAGAAAAATTGGTATCTACACCTATCATTATTTCTCCAGATTGGAGCAGTGTATTTGAGGTGATGTGCGATGCAAGTGGGGTTGCCCTTGGTGTGGTATTGGGACAAAGAAGGGACAAAATCCTTCATCCCATTTACTATGCTAGTAAAGCCCTCAATGAAGCTCAGAAGAACTATACAGTAACTGAACAAGAGCTCCTTGCAGTAGTATTTGCTTTTGAAAAATTTCGCTCCTATTTGCTAGGTACTAGAGTTATAGGTACATCAGCGCTTAGACAATTTTGAGTTGCGAGTGCTAGCCCGACCAGCACCTCCGGTGGACATGTCGACCCTTCAGGCTGCGGTTGAGAGTCTGCGGGCTGATCTCGATACGATCTTAGAGGCGAGGGTGCCTGAGTCTGAGGCCCCTTCTACAGAGCCTGCTGAGGACATAGTGATGGCTGCTCTTTTTGCCACTTCTGATGTTCCACCACCTCCCCCACAAGAGCATGCCAAGAGACGCAGGGGTCGAGAGAAGGATGAGGCTAGGGAGAGGAAGAAGGAGCGCCGTGAGATAGAGGCTGCGAGGAGAGCCTCGATTGCTGACGAGGAGGCCCGTACATTGAGGGCTGTAGAGTTAGCTGCCGGGGCGTATAGCTCCAGAATTGTAGATACTGTGGGAGGCACTACTGATGGTGCTGTTGATGCTGAGGACACTACTGAGGGTGTCCAGACTATGCAGGGAGTGGGTTTTGGTGAACCGGACCCACCAGCTTGCTGATCGCCGGCGCTTAGCGCCTCAGGTTTGTTTCACTTACCTTTTGTGTATTTTAGTTTTTTTTATGCATTGGGGACAATTTCATATCTTTTGTTGGGGGTGGGGTAAATGGAAAGTGAGTACTTGGGTGAATTCTGAGTAGCCCAAGTTCACGATCCTCTTTTGGGGTTTTCTTGCATGTGTTCTTTTTCCCCAAAAAGACTGATTACTTTTATTGTTGAACCGGCATGTCATATCTTATGTACAGAGTATAAATCTGAAGCATGATGGCCAAAACAAATATGATATCCCGATAATCAAAATGATGCATGACTAGGCATAGTAATTGATAATTGTGTGGTTTGAAACATGAAATAAAGATACACTACTGCATGATCCTGAATCTAAGACTCGAACTAGATGTCTAATAATCTGGGAATGTAAGGAATGTCAAGTGAGTGTGAGGTGAATTCGAATGTACACCATCAATACTGAGCTAGAACTTGCCTGGTTAGTCCTGCTAAAAGTGAGCCACATCAAACAATTAGGAAAGGATCATAGGCCTTTGTTCAAATAGTCAATCTTAAGCCTAAAAAGAAAATAAATAACAGAAAACCAAATGAAGTTAACACTTTATTGATCCAAATGATTTGAGCCTAAAAACAGATCTTTCTTTGTCATCCCAACTGATCTTCTCGGGGAACAATGTGTTGGCCCTGGTCCCTCCTTGGACATATGCACCTCAGTTTATGCAAAAAAAAAAATATAAGTTGAGGGTGGCTAATGCAGAAAGCAACCTTGTCGTGGCCCTGACCCAACCATGGGTATTGTGAACCTTAACTTATGGCAAAGTCATGAGTTGAGGGTGGCTGTTATAAGGAATACTCCGGAAAATTGGGGTTGAAAGTATGAAGAGGAAGAAAGAACAAAACAGAAGTGACTAAAAATAAAATAAAAATAAAATAAAAAAAATTAAAAGAGAAAAGTCACTCACATAAAAGGATGAGAAAGGGAAAGCAGCAAGGTAAAAAGAAAATTGAGAAATTGGGCGAAATAGAATGATAAAAAGGTAGTGCGTTTAGTCGATATGTCAAGAAGGGCAACAAGTCACTAAAATATACCTAAATATACCCTACCTGACCCTGAGCTTATGTTACAAGTTAAAAAGTCCTATTGTGATCCTAAGAGTTGTATGGCGAATTTAAAGTAGTGAAAATAAGGGCAAGCCTATGGCAATATGTATAAATGAGTTGTGAATTTTTTCTGAGAGTGAGTGTCGGAAAGTGATCCTCATACTCAAACTGAAATCATTGTGTGAAAAATGAGGATGTTATTTGAAGTGAGGACAGTAGTTGCAATACCGGAAATATTAGCACCTTGGTGAGAAATTGAAGAGGATAGGTGTCATTGCGTAGTGAGTCTGTGTCATGGTCTGATTCTACACAAGTCAATGCCTAATAGTGATACCATGCATGAACATAATGAGAATGATCGGGATTGATAGCCAAATGATTGCGAAAGTTAAAATATGATATTCTTGTACAAAGATTTTGTAGTGAGTCATAGTGCGTCGCTTGAGGACAAACAACGAATTTAAGTTGAGGGTGTTGATGTACCGTAGTTTCACGGTATTTCTAATGCTTTTTCCTTAAGTTTAGCGTGTGTCGAAAGCCTTTTTGTGTTGATTCTTATGTAAGTTTCTATTTGTTTTTAGAAAATCTGTCCAAGGATGAACGCGGAAGTCTTTGAGAAAGAAATGCAGAAGAGACCACCTACGGAGCTTATGACGGTCCGTCGAGGCTGTGACGGTCCGTAGGTGGCATCGTAGTGAGGAGAGAAGCTGCTGAAGGAAGATGGGGAAGTCTGACCAAGTGTGGGATTATGGAAGTCCATGACGGACCGTCATAGCCACGACGGTCCGTCCTGCTTATTCGTCGTGATGATCAGAGAAGTAGTCACAGTACCCAAATTCCAAGAAGTTCAAGTATTTTTGAACGGAGACCCTCGACGGACCGTCGTGCTTGAAACGGTTCGTCTTACCTGTCCGTCGAGGGGAATGAAGAAAGCAACAGAAGAATGTGTGAAGTATGGGACGACGGAGGCCATGAAGGTCCGTCGTGTCCATGACGGTCCGTCACGTGGTCCGTCGACCCAGACGCGTTTGGACAGATTTTTAGTAAATAGAATCCTTCTTTGATTAGGTTTTGTTTTTATTATAAATAGTTTGAAAAATCTCGTTTTTGGGGTTAGACTTTTTGATAATTTTTAGTTCTCTTGTTATAGTATTGAACTCTCGATTTTGGGGAATTAAGATATTTTTTCCGGAATTGATTGTTGGGGATTTTGTTGATTAATCAAGTTAAATTCTGGAATTTATTCTTTCTCATAAAAGTAAGTGCATGAATTCTTCCATTAACAATATGAATTGTGTAATTATGAACATGGGTAACTAAACCCCATAGCTAGGGTTGTGGGAACCATGGGTGAATAACAAGGTAAAAGCTAACTAAAATAACAATTCTAGAATGGTGTCTTGCATGTATTGATAATTCTTTCCTGTAGAAGTCTTTTTAACGGATGGCTAACGTTAGAACTCGCCTTAATTCTACTTGCCGGACCAAGGAGGTAGATAATAGGAAAAGAATTATCAACATAGATTTAGTGTCGACTATCTAATAGGCTAGTATTGGTTGGTACGAGTTAATAACTTTGTCAAATATCGAATACCATGCTTAATATGAGGTAAAGATAAGGGTTAGTACATCAACACACGTAGCCGGACCAAGGTGCGGAGTGAAATTCTCTAGATGCCATACCAAGGATTTAGAGATACATAACTTATCACTTTACATGCAAGATACTAGGATAGAATTGTTATAGTTAGATTTACCAAGTTAGGAACCTGTGGGGAACACTTAAGCCCTAGTTACTTTTATAATTTGATTAAACTCCGAAAGCTGAATCTGTTAGTTGTTCATTTTTATTTAGTTAATCATTTTCATTTATTTAGAAATAACCCCCCCCCTTTTTGTCTTTTGTTTTCTCGGAAGATAGTTGGCAAAATAATAATAATAATAGAATAAAGTTAAGTCTGAACTATTTTCCTTGTGGGATCGATCTCAACCTCATCAGTTGGGTTCTTTACTTGATACGACCGCTTTACTTCTCAAATAAGAAGTAAGTTTGAGCGTATCAAACACCCTCCATCGGAGTATGTTACAACTCCGGATTCCATGATTTTCTACCATGGTCTATGTCGGTTATTTCCTATTCTCATCATATGGGATACCTACTAGTATTTGAGAAGTCTATGAAGTTTAGGTGGTGGTATGGGACGCTACCTAGACATTGCACCCTTAGGCTTCGAAGATGTTAGTGAGAGTCCCTTGGTCTTCTCCAAGACCATTACTTGAATGTCCTCTATGTGATGAATGTCTCGTAATGAACTAATGAAATAATGACCTATGTTAGAAAGCATGTAAATGAATGGATACCTAATCTAGAGTGACTTTAAGGATTTCCTAGTTAAAGCGTGAAAGGGCATAAAGGATGATTTCTTCATGTCTTATCTAGGGAAGTCTTGAGAATGACTCTAGTTAGGAAAGTTGGTTGATACTTTAGGCATGATCTAAACTTAGGAAGTCTTAAGGATTATTTAGGTAACCTTGAAGAGGGTGTATGGGCGTTCTCTTCTAGGAGTACTTAAGTAAGTCTTTTGATAGCCTTAGTAAGGAGAATGCCATATCATATATGTTCATGTGTTTTGTGTATTGTAAGTGTGTATGTCTCATTATGGGTGGTCTTAAGGATCATTAGGTGTGCCTAGAGAGGGTGTATGGGTGGTATCTATTTGTCTTACTTAAGTGAGTCTTAGGATAGCTTTTAGTGAGAAGATTACATGCTAGAAAGTGTTCAAGGTGAAGTTGAGGAACTTCACTGTAACTGTGAAGTATTTCACTATAACAGTGACCTAGTTCACTGTAATGCTATTAAAAAGTGATAAATTGCTTAATGTTATATTATGTGTTTCTAAGGTGTTAAATGTTGTTCTTATGCTTATACTGTGATGTTTTAATCAAAAAGAGCATATTTCCATTAAATGTCCGTTATCATGATTTTTATGCATTATGACATACTTAGTATATGTGTTTGTACTAATTCCATATATATTTCTATCTCTATAGTGGTTGGTAGGTGAAGAGCATCGAGAAGCAGGACTTGGATTATAGCATCATTCAAGTGATGTTAAAGTATGTCCTCTCTTGATTCGAGGGCATAGTTATCTTAGGTTTCTTTTATATTGAAGTAATGTAATAGACTAAGTATTTCTATATTTTGATGTATGGGCCGTGTCCCAAGGGTTATCGTGTCTAAGCTTTGATGAGATTGAGACTTAGTATTTCCTATGATTTCTAATGAAAGATGTTATTAAAGATATTCTAATGTTTTGTGAAAAGTATTAATTCCGCACTACTTTTCATTATGTATATGCGACGAACGATACAAAAGGGCTTGTACAAGACTTCCGAGAGGTCAAGTACGCCATTTGTGACCTAAGAATACCCAATCTTCTAGGGCTATTTGGGAATTCACCTAGCATTCTAATTAAGTCATGGGCGGTTATTTTAGGTGTTTTTAGGTATTTTAAGTTGCTTTATAAGCCTAAAAACTAGATTAGAATTCATTATTAAAAATCAAAAACCCCAAGATCAAAATTAGAACTCTCTAGACTCCATTGAAGATAGGAGCATGATTTCTCCATTGATTCCTCATCAATTTCGTAGATTATCTTCAATATAGGTATGGTGTTTCATCCTTGTCTATTCTTCCATTCAAGGAGTCAAATTCCAAATGCTTTTCCAAGACTTTCTCAAACCATAAAGTTCTACATTGAATTCTAGCCATGTGTTCTTGCATAAAAGGATTTGAATCAATGTTTTATGATATAATTGATGTTAGTTGAATGTTTTTAAATCAAAAACTCTATGAACCCATGTATTACATGAATTCCTATTTTTGGCTCTAATGTGTGTGAATTGATCATGGCTTTATGGTATTGAATTCTTGTGTAGATTGTATTGGGCTGTTGAATTATGTATAGATCATGATAAGATTGTTTATAGGCTGCCTTAATTTGATGATATTCATATTGAACATTGTTGGATCATTGGTATGGTTTGATTGTTGGCTTATTATTGTGTATATGTCTATTGGTAAGAGCCTTTGTGAAGTGAATTGACTTAAAAGGCTAAGGAATGTTGATGATGATGATGTAAAGGTGTTGAGTTGACCTAATCTCTCTATATTGTGTAGAATTGATAGTAATTGTATTGATTGGTATGGTCCACTTATGGTGGCGTTTTTATGTGTTATAATTATTATGAACATGGCCTTGTCGGCATTATTATGTGAATTGTGTTATTACCCATGTTATAGTTTGTATAGATGAACAATGTGAAGGATGATAATGTGTATGTGTATATGTGAGGTGAAAGTATGATTCTCTCTAATTGGTTATATGTGACCGTGATAGACTATAGTGATGTCTCTATGTGTGCTGGTAGGGTATCTTGCTAGGTAGACTTAGTTGTCCATATATGGTACTTGAATGTTATTGAGTATGTGATATGATGAAGTTGTGTCTTGACTGGTAGACTTAGGTCCCTCTACTTGATACATGCAAGTTATGCGAATGTGAACTCTTGACTTAGGAGGCTTAAGATCCTTTGTCATGTATGTGTATGAATGATTGATATATGACTAATATAGGACCTTGAACATGTAAAAAAGGTCAAGAACTTGGAACCTTGAATATAGAAAGAAGGTTAATAGAAACCTTGAAGTTGAAAGTCGTAATGGTAACCTTCTTGAGTGAATGAGGGACTTAGGGATAGGTTGGCTGGAACGGCATGAAACCATCTCTAAGGAAGTCATAAGAGCTATCCTTATTGACCTTGAGTGGAAGCCCTAGTGGACCCATCCTTGGTAGGGGTATTATGATTTGATAAGACTAAGATATGGTACCTTCTCGTATACCTTTATGTGAATGAAACTTACTCTATGAGAACAAGGCTAAGCACCGAGTGAATATGCTTGTGGTAGTGGCTATTCTTAAGATGAGACTAGAGTACAAAAAAACCTTGACATTCCTTAACCATGTGTCAACATGGGATGTGTCCTAGTTCTACCATTGTCAAGTAGAACACCCTCCCTTGGAGTAGGGTAGACTCCAAATTCAATACCTAGATAATGTGGTCTATGTCGGTTAATGCCTATTTTCATCATGTGAGATGCATTCTAGTGTTGGAGAAGGTTTACAACGTGTAGGTAGTGGAATGTGACGCTATCTATGCATGATACGAGTAGGCTTTGAAGATGTTAGGAGGAGGGTTCTCTAGGTCCTCCAAGACCGTTATGTAAAGTCCTCTAAATGCTTAATTGTATCTTAATTAGTTTAATGAATGATGATGACTTAAGTTAATGCAAGTGAATGGAAAGGTTCTTATCTAGGTTAGCTTTGCGGATTGCTTAGGTAGGCTTGAAGAGGGTGTATGGGCGGTCTCTTCATATCTTCCTCAAGTGAGTCTTAGACTAACCTTGGTTAGAGAGTCTAAATATAAAAAGGGAATAATCTTACTTTAGGTAGTCTTAAAGATTACTTAGGTATGCTTGAAGAGGGTGTATGGGTGGTCTCTTCTTGTCTTACTTAAGTAAGTCTTAGGATAACCTTTGGTAGGAGGTCATTATGCTTATATGGTTTCTAAGTGATGATAGTAGTATATTGTAGACTACTTGAATATGTTTTATATGTGAAGATTGATGTGAATAGGGTTCTTATACTAGTTTTATGAGGTTCTCATCAAAAGAGCATAAAAAGCATGTTATAAAGGCAATGTCGTTTTAGCATGGTTTTATTGCATGTCACCATTCTTAGTGGATTCAATGTACTAATTACATATGTTGTTTAATCTCTAAAGGTGCAGGTGGCAAATGAGGAGTCTTTTGGAAGTGAAGCTTGGGAATATCATTCTCTCAAGCTAATTGGGTATGTCCTCATATGATTCAAGAACATAGTTATGTTTAGTTTTATTTTTCAAAAGACATTTTATTAGACTTTGGTTTTTCATTTTATTGATGTATGAGCTGTGACCCTAAGATTTTAAGTGTGCCCTAGATGGCTATGAAGATACTTAGTCTTTATTATATTTCTATAAAAGATATTTGAGTTATTGTTTTTAAAAGTTTTAATTCCGCACTACTTTTCATATAAATATGCGATGAAAGATGTCTAAGGGCTTGTGCAAGACATCCGGGAGGTCGAGTATGCCATGTGGTGACTTAAGGATGCCTAACTTCTAGGGTGTACTTTGGGTCATGACAAGCGGGGTGGGGTAGCAGGGAGTGGGGGTAGAGGGGTAGTGGGTGTAGGGGGGTAAAGGGGCTAGAGGGATGGGGTAGGGGGGTGGGTAGAGAGGGGAGCTGTCTAGAAGGAGGGTGGGGGAGGGGGGATAGCTGGCTAAAGGGTGGGGGGTAGAGTAGGGGAGTAGAAGGTGTTTGGGGGGTTAGAGTAGGGGGTAGATGGGTAGAAGGGGTAGCGGGGTAGGAGGGGGGGGGTAGAGAAGGGAGCTGGCTAGAGGGGGTAGGGGGTAGAGGAGAGCTGGATAGTACATATGGATGTCTCTGTCATGTGTCAGCAAGGCATTCAGGAGAGATGGTTTAGGGTTTCAAGAATAACCCTAACAAGCCTCTGTTTTGTGTTGTACCTATCATTGCCATGACCAACAATATATATATTATAGGATTTGTTTATACCACTTTCTGCTTAAACTTTCGTTATCTTATGTAGAAGGTGAGATAGCTAATCTTATAGAATATTCCATTGCCCCATTTAAGCTACCCCTTGCGTTCTTAAATAAGTATAAGCATTTGTGTGGCTAAAAATTATTATGTTGAACAACAATTTTTGTAGTATCATTGGACAATCATGAAGTGGACCAGTGATATTCTAAATTATGATTTTCAGTGTTAACAAGAATTGTTTAGCATATCATTAATGACCAGTGGACTAGTTCCTGCTTTTTGTCTCCTTAAATGAATATATTAATGTTCTTAATTTGATTATCATTACACAAATGAGCAGAAATAGTTAAGAAACTTTTGATAATTTTGAGTTTTCACAGTTTTGATGAATCTTTTATTTATTGTTTTGCAATGTGAGTAACTTGAAAAAGATTGTTTCATGTACCTGTAGTTATGAATAACTTGGAATCATTTTTGACTTTGGAACGCCGTGTACATCCAATATTGTAAGAAGAACATTCCTATTTTGCAACAGTAACGCAGTTTTCTCATGGACTGTTGTTCTTCCAGCATCCTCCTCTGTCAGACCAAGCGGCAAACCTGGTTTTCTATTCAACAAAGCAATGCAGTTGTGCCTAAGATCACTGCCATTCCTCTTCCCGTCACTTGCAGCATGGACATTTCTCAATCTCACACAGATATCTTAATCTCCATGGCATATCAATGGAGACACAATGAGTAGTCAGATGGTCGAATATATAGATGACCATGAATCAATTACAGTTGATTCCATCAAGAAGAGGGTGTGTAGCACCCTCTACATTTCAGAACATGTCAAAGCTACAAGCTTTTATTTTTTTATAGCAAAGAATAGTCCTTGTTCTAGCATTTCATTTAACTATAACATCTATTTAATACAATTTATTCCAGCAGCAGATATATGCAAGAGAGATATACTTGTTGATCCGCACTTATGTGCTACAATGGCCTGTGACATATACAAACACTTTGAGAGCCTCTGACGTATAAAACTATTTGAATTTATTCAGCTCTGGAGTCCGATAGTCAATTAAGTGAACCAATTCTTACGTATTATGTTAAACAGTTATATATAGAAAGAATTTCAGTGGTGACATATTGTTCAATGATTTCATTTTAAGATTGTGAAAAAGTTAAAATTGATTTTTTGGGAATATTATAGATTGTTCTAGTAATGTTTCTAGAATAGTGTAGGATAATATCTTAAAAAATATCTAGATATCTAGAAGATAAAGTTTCACTAGAAGTTTCTTTGTAGAAGTATCTAGAAGAATTTCTAGAACCATCCATGAACAAGTATAAATATGGGTGATCTTGTACATTTGTAATCAACCCAAGCAACCTAAGAAAACCCAAATCAAATAGTCTTTCTTCTAAATCAAAGTTCATTTATCCAAAGTACTCTTTCTCCCTTCTAGTTCCACTTCCTTAATTGAATCTTCCGATCTTAGTTAACGATCTTGGACTAGCAGAAGATTTACCGATTATACTTTTCTTCTGCTATTCTCTACAGAGATATCATCTAAGCAGCATACTTGCTGTAATAAGGTGCCAAGTATTACCATTCCATGTCTAAGATTTAAAGGTTCCATACTGAGTAACTACTGAATCTTATGCTGCTTCATGATCTTATGACAATCTACTTGAAGTTGCAAATATCATTTTTGGAATCTTTGTTAAGAAGTTGGACGTACAGAAAGAAATGAACAAGCTGTCAGCAGGGATGTCATATGTAAAACGTAAGACATGAAAACAAAATAATCTTTTTTGAAGTAGAAGGTGCCCGTTATTATTCTCTGTGCATGCTCGATTGCAGTTTACCCGAAGTTTCTATATATAAATTACCCTTAGCCTATAATTGGATGACATCTTACTTTAATGGTACTACTTCTAGACTCTAGTTACACGAAGTATCTATAGCCATATGAAATATTAGGATTCGGTTGATTTACTGTCAGAAATCAAATTCAGTCCTTGATATAAGGAATTTTGGCGTTATATTTTTCACCTTTACATTATAGAAAATGATAGAGTCAGTCCAATCCACGTCCCTTCGTGCAAGAAACAGACTTCCCAACATGTCACTTCATGTTCATCAGAAGATACCTTCACGTTTTCCAAGTCCATCTTTAAAGTTTGGGAAACTTCCTATGATAAAAAGATAAATAGACAAGCTACCTCCTTTCACGGCTGAAAGATCTATGATACATATTTTTATGCTTCCACTATTTCATATTACTAGTGGTAGATCGACACATCTAGTTTATAAAATGTCAAGAATATGAATGGAAATTTGATACAAAAAAAGAGATTATGTATTATGCAGGTATTGCAAATGGAGTCTACCGTTTCAAATAACTTGAAGTTTGAAATGACAGCTCCAACAGCCAAATGTAAATCTGTTGATTTTTTGTATGATGATTTAGGAACTTATTGTTAAGATATAATGCAAAGGCTTGTTCGAGCTGCCCAAGGACTTAATGAGGTAACCTCTTCACTGAAGGTTGATAATTCTTAAACCATGTTTTATATAGGAAACAGAGTAGATTAAAATTTTATAATCATCTACATGTTCGTCATTGTAGTTGGAACACTTGGCTAGCTACATCGCAGAACTCTCTCTTTTAGAATATAACATGCTTTGTTATTCCCCATCACTCATTACTGCTTCTGCAATTTTCTTGATCAAATATCATTGTGAAACCTTGGGTATGTACGAATTATCATTGTGACAATCATATAAACGGTTATAATGTATTTCCCTTCTTATTCTCCTTTCAACAAATATATTCTTATAAAATTTGACTTTGGAAACTCCTATTACAGAACTCTACCTTGAGGCATTATACTCTGTACCAAACCTTTGATTTATGAGACTCTGTCATGGCACTACATAGCCTTTTGCTGCAACAATAACAATTCTAGATTACCAACATTCAGGGAAAAAGCTGTCAACACAAAGTAATCTTAGTTTTAGATCTCTTCATCTCATTTCTTAATTCCAGGAGGATCCGAGGAGGTATATGATCTTTATTCACAGAACCTGCTGCGGTTAAACCTTGCAGTGGCACTAAGAATTACGATATTCCGGTGTTGCAAATGGAGTCTGTTATGCTTTTCAGTATGACGATTTAGAAAGTTATTATTGAGATATACTGCAGGAGGTTTGTTCGATCTGTTCAAGGAGTTAAAGAGGGTTACCTCATGTAACCATATTTTATAAAGTAAACAGAGTAGATTAAAATTTTATAATTTGTCACTGTTGTAGGAACACTTGGCTAGCTACATCGCAGAACTCTCTCTTCTAGAAATATAATCTGCTTTGTTATGCCCCATCACTCATTGCTGCTTCTGCAATTTTCTTGGGTATGTACGAATTATCGTTGTGAGAATCGTATAAACAGTTATAATGTATTTTCCCTTCTTGTTCTCCTTTCGACAAACATATTTTTATAAAATTTTACTTTTTAAAACTCCTAATACAGAACTCAACCTTGAGGCATTATACTCTGTACCAACCCTCTGATTTACGAGATTGTGTCGTGTCACTACATAGCCTTTGCTGCAACAATAACAATTCTAGCTTAGCAGTCAGGGAAACATACAACCAACACAAGGTAATTTTAGTTTTTGATCTGTTCATCTCATTTCTTTTGAAAGTCCTAACATATGTATACTTTCTAGATATAGGTTTGCATAATTCTATTTTAATCATCCCAAAACCTTTATACTGGAGTTTGAACTCCACAGATTCATTTTATTGGGATAAATGATCTACCTTCTCAATTCTAGTCAAATAATGTTAACTGATAATGGATTTATAGATATTCATGTTTATGTACACTAGTTCTGGACACGTGAGTCCCATGCAAATAATATATGTGTTAGGAGTTATATTAAAATCACATTAAACAAAAATGAAAGTTTAACAAAAAATATTATAGTCACATTCTGAAGAATTTCACGAATGATTTAACGAAAAAATATAAATGAAATAAATGAACAATCAACCTATATAAATGACTTCTTTATTGTAAAATGTAAATGCCAAATAATTAGATTTTTTGGTAACCTGTCAAATTTGGACAACAAAATTTAATGTGATAAATAATTTACCTTTTTATGTTATTAGGTCGAAACCTGCAATATATTAGTTTGTTACTTTTCTAAGAAAGGGACAATACATACATAATAGACTTTCTCAATTTGTACCAAAGCTTGAATTACCATATGTACTTGTAACAACTATATATGTTGTCTCTATTACATTCAAATGATATAGTGTGCTTATTCTCCTTTGTAGCATGAACAAAATATTCCAATATTTTGGTCATGATTATTTGTCATACTTCTTATGATATTTTAATTTTTTTTTATCCTTGTTTTTCTCTTACTTTATTATTGTTTTCTCTAACCTTACGATTTTGTATTCTTTGCCTTAATTCTTGTCTTCCCCTTTCGTTTATGTTCCCTCCATTTTATTTTTATTGTTTTCTTTCTTACTAACACAATTCAGTCATAAAAAAAATAACTAAACTGATTATGTACAAACAAAGAATTTTCATAATCCAACTTTGAACCTAAAACCTTTCCACTTTTAATAATATACTAGTTCTGGACATGTGCTTCTCATGTGAGTTACGTGAAAATAATATATATGGTATGTTAAGAAAATCACACGGCAATAAGTATCACAAACTATTCAACAAAAAAATATACAATTTGAAATATATGAACAATCAACCTATTGTTTTATAAAATATATAACCCTAATATCATAGATTAGTTGAAAACGTAAGAATAATAGTGCACAAAGCCTTTCATATTGTATCAATTTGATAAACTTCGCGAAATTCATGCTCCTAAAATAAATTATACTACTTACTTGTAGCGTAAAAGAGCCATTATCACACAATAAATTAATTAGTATCAAAATTATTTTTCTGAAATGGATTATAAAGCTACATCTATATACTGATATGAAAATTTCTATACTCTATAAGAATATATGCATAATAAAAAGCAAGAAAAGGCAATATGCACAACATATAATCTTTTGTTGTGACAAATGTCAAGTACTATACCTCACTGTCTAATTCAAAGATTTGCTTTATATATTTACATTTATATAGGGATACATGACAGAACACAATAAATTATCAAAAAAATTACACATTTAATTTTTGGGATTATAAATACAAAAGGAATGAAAACTATGGAGATTATTAAATATATAGGTTATAGAACTGAAGAGGTGCGAATTATTGAAATGTGATCATTTAATATAGAAAAATGATGAAAAATCCAAATTAAGAAAATAACAAAACTTTTAGGTCATATATATGCAAAGTTAATTAGAGTCTCAATACCTAAATGTGAAAATCAGGAACACATATAATTATTTATAAATAACTAAGATTTCTATCAATTTCATGACCAATGGACATATTTAATATACTTGTGATCTCAAAAGAAAGGAGAAAAAAGAGAATGTCAAGTGGTAACTGATCCATGTTATTTTGGATAATGACTTATCATTCAATCAAATGTGTCAATCAACCTTATTGGACCATAATGTCAAGTGATAATGGATAATATCGAATCAATTTAAAAAATATAGACATAAATAATATTTTACAAAAGAATATGTATTATGTGCATCAGTAGACTACGATTGGCTTTTTGTACCGATATATATATATATATATATATATATATATATATATATATATATATATATATATATATATCAACCTCATTGTTGTTGGCCTTGTTATTTGTCATAACACCTATAAAATTAATATTACAATCTAAAATTCAGTCCAAACTCATGTAAATAAATAGTAGTAACATTTACTAAAAGTTGAAAGATAAAGTAATCAAAGAAAGAAACTTAAAAAGGGAACTTACTGTAATGGCAAGATAGTCTTGAATAAAAATGAAAATGATACACAAGAATGCACATAACAAATATTATTTTTATAAATCCACATATGGTGACCCTTCATCGTCTATTACAACTCTTACTTTTCTTTATTTATTAAAGCAATAAAGATCCAAACTTCGTATAAAGTGAAAGAAAAACTCTTAATCTTCTCCCTTTATTGAAGCAATAAAAGTCCAAACTTTGTATAAAGTGAAAGACGACCCTTCGTGTATATAACTAATGTGTATTTATATTTTTTTCATAAATATATGATAATAATGTTGCATATAATATTATAATTAATGTGTATTTACATTTTTGTTCACAAATATTATTACTCTATAAGGATATTTTCGTAATTCAACTTTTAACTTGAGTTTTTCCCACTTATAATAATATGTGAATATAAATATGAATATGAGTATGAATATGAATGAATGATATGATGGTGATGATTGTCAAATATCTAACACTATGGTTTTATACAAAATGAAAGAAGTTAACAAAAATAATATATCAATTAAGAAATAAATGACCAATGAAAAAAATACATAAGAACTATATTAAGATTATGAAATACGAAGTGTAATGGACTAACATTTTCTATTCAATTTATAAAGAAAAAATTGTGCACATGAAAGACTGTGAATGAATGTGTTTAATTGTAGAAGCTTTAGTTTAACAAATATAAAGTTATTAAAAAGTGGAAAAGACAAGTTGTAACATCTAACCATGTATTTGGTCTAGTTTAATTGTTATTATTGATTTGACTTTAAAAGTTAATAAAAGATTTTTAATTAAAAAAATTAATGAAGGGCATTTTCGTAATTCAACTTTGAACCTAAAATATTCTCACTTTTAATAATATATGATATGATGATTATGATATGATGATATGGTATATGATGATATATGATGATGATACAGAGTCGTGTAGGCATCTTCACACATTTCCTATTCTAATGATTGATTTTCTGAAACAATACAAATTTGTTGCATAGAAGTATTGCCCTCCAACTGTACCTGCAGAGTGTTGGAAAACATATATGCACAGCGGAAGCATATCAGGATCTTTACTGTTTTCATGAATAATAGATAACCAAATCGTTTATTCTAGAACACATATAATATGCTAGAACACACAAACGTATTAAAATTTAATTCAATAATTACCTCTTGAAGCGTGAACAAATACCTTCAAGCGAATCTCCAAGATAGACATACCTTCAAGCGGATCCAACTAGTTCTATAGTTGTCCAAGGTAATGATCTGAAAGAAATTGAATTAAAAATGTGATATGTAGTTATTAGAACCTATCTCGAAAGAAACAAAATAACTAATAATAAGTCAATAATTAATCTTGTCATCTTCATAAGAGTCTACTTCTTTTCTCTTCTACACCAATCTATTATGGAGCGTCTGGTGTAGACTATTGAAGTGCAATTATTCTATAAAATAAGTGACTAATGAACTCTACAAAGAGGTTTACGTTACTACAATCAGATTGCAGTGATTTTATATATTTTTCATGATGATACTTTCATGTGTCTTAAATATTTTGAGTTTATCAAGACATTTAGACTTACAAAACATCAAAAAATATATTCATATCACGAGTAACCTTCTTCAAAACTCAAATTCACCTCTTGTCATATGCTCATTTATTACACAAATCATAATAGATCAATTATAACTTATCACTATCTCTTTTTCCTTTTAAGAGGAAAGGTCTCTTAGTCATTTTTCCTTCTAAACAAAACGTACATGTTGGTAGTGACTTCACTTTCAATAAACCGTTATGTCCATCCATTAACCAACCTCAAAATTTTATTCAGAATAAATGACTTAGACGCTAATGTACAAATATGTTTCATTCAATTAAAAGATATTTTTCCTTATGAGACAGATTAATATAATTCAATTAATGAGAGATAATACTAATAAAAGAATCACACATCAATCTACCACAAAAAATAAAATATTCATCACTTATCTAGTTAGAAACTGAAAATAATTTCTTCTAACATAAGGTACATGTATAATGTGTTCTTTAAATGAATATCTTATCCCTGCCAAAAGAAAATCTTAAGTAGTATTAAATAGGTGCGTAAAGTCTATTGAGAATATGAGACATAATACATTAAATAGATCATAATATTTTGAATAATCCAAATAACAATATTCAGGGCTCATTTATACATATATATCCATCCATCTCGGATAGTCAATCGTTGGAATTGGAGAACTACTCATGCAATACACATATACAATGACCGATTATTCACTCCATAAACTCATACAGACCTAACTCAGTTGGAGAGTCTATTGTTAGTTTAAGCGAAGTGAAAATCCTCTAGCTACATTGATCCAATCTTATATTACTTAGTTTAGGAAAGTTACTATAGAATATCAAAACTAGACGATTAAATACATAGTGACTTGCATCAATTTCATCCGTTGAGGAGGAAGGTCTAAGACAACACATAAAATTAATACTTCACTACTATTTAATCAAATATGACCAAATACTCATATAACGATTCAAAAAAAAAAATTAATTTCTTACTAGGTCGTTCTTATGAATCTACCAAATTTCAGATAATCAGAGTTCTTTTTTTTTTAATTCGAAAACTATGATCAATTTGGCTGAAAACGTTGTTTGGCCAAAATAGAATTTAAGATTTTCCCGCTCAATAATTCTTATCATGTATCATCATTTTATGAAATAGATACACGAATCAAGAATAAAGAACGAAATTCTAAAATTCCAAAAGAAAAAACATGTTTATGTATACATTGAATATCATAATTCAAAATACAGCTCATAGATATCCATGTATCATAAACAATAAATTTTGATGAAAAAATGACTACTCATGCAACATACATATGTGGTTTCAGATATTCACTTCAACAAATTTAAAACAAAAGCTAACTCAGATGGAGAATATATGTTAATTTAAGTCAAGTGAATATCATTATCCCTAGATCCATTGATCCAATAAAATATTACTCAGTTTAGGAGAGTCAATACAGATAATCAAAACTAGAGATTAAACTATAATGACTTGTATTAATTTCATCCGATAGTGAGGAAGGTCTAAGCCAACACATGAACTTAATACTTAACTAAAATTTAGTCATGAAGACCATAGAGAATAATCTATATCACCACTATATCTTAGTCGAGTAATTTTTCATTAAAATTAATTTTCAAAATACAAAGAAATATCTAAAATCATTATCTAAATGACCTCAAATTGAAAAATCACTTCATAACAATGAGTATTTCAAATTTGATCGTTTATGATGAACCTACCGAATTTCAGATCAATCGGAGTTCAAAATTAATATTTATCTCCAAAGCTATGATCAAGTTTAGATTCAAATGATTTGAGGAAAATTGAACAGATCTATATCGTTATCATATATTAATTTATGTTTACTCATCACGTGTAATCATGTACCAGCAACATATAACATAAATAAAATCAATTTAAAGGCTGCGTTCATTCATACTAAATCACATTTTTAATTCTAAATAACAACTGTAAAATCATTTTAATGAGCTTAAAAAATATATAATCACATAACAATGAGTACTTCTTACTAGGCCGTTATCAATAAACTTACCAAATTTCAGGTCAATTGAAATCTTTAAAGAATTTTTATTTCCAAAACTATGGCAAAATTCTAATTTAACTGATTTAAGCATCTTTAGGAATTAAAACAACATGACCTAATTTCTTATCACATGTCAATTTTCGTTAAATAACTATGTACAATCATATTCCAAATTTAACATAAACACAATCGATATAAAGAATGATCTTATCATATTCAAATCAAATTTTAATGCAACAAACTATCTAAAACCCACAAAAAAAATTTTTGATGGAACCATCAAATTTCAAGTCAATGAGAGATCATAAAAATTCATGACCACCTAAACTATGGTCAAATTTGAAAAATAACCGTTTTTAGGCAAGGCTAAAGATTAAAGTAACTTGATCCAAAATTTCATTCTCTTTCATAATTATCTCATGAGCATAAGACATATTGTGTCTGTAACAATCCTAAAAAAAAATAAAAAATGAATAGGATCAAGACTTAGGGTGTCAAGATTTAAGGTTGATAAATTAATTTAATTAATTGATAATTATTAATTTGATTAATAAAAAGGAAAATCAGATTTTCTTTATTTATTTTTTAGTTAATTAAAATCCTAACGTTTGACTAAGTCTTAAATTTAGTCTCCTAATCCTAAGACAACTCTCTCCCTCACGTTTTTCAACTCTCTCACGTTCTCAATCTCTTTCACGTTGGTTCTTCCAAAATAACAACGAAAATCAGAAATACATCAAGAGTTCTTCACACTTGAAGAACTCACAAGAATTTTTTTTAGTAAAAGATAAAGTAATCAAAACGTCAAGGCTAGGAGAGGTTCATCGAGTAGGGGTAATTTGAAGTGAATTGATCGTGGTTTGGAGGAGTTTCCGGGCAGCAGCTTCAAGCTTGAACAACGTAAAAAGGTATGGGTTTCTCTCATGGAATTCTTTCTCCAAGAGTACTTTCTTTCGAATGTTCTTAAACTCTTGAAACTAAGGTTGTTCCCCTTCGTATGTCCTTGTCCTTAGCTCACAAATGAATTCGTAGGATGGGTATGTTGTGCTGTTAGAATTAGGCATGATTTACATGTTTATGTTAAATGCGAACTTGTTTATGTGAAGAGGTTACGAAAACTATATTCAAAATATGATTAATAGTTGATGTTGTATGTGCATTGTGGGCAGTGGTTGTAGCCACTGTTTTGGCCTCGAAAATTCGTGGTTTTTGGTGTAGTTTATGCGTATAATGTGATGTTTATTATAATGAAAAATGTATGGTTGAATAACACCCTTTTTTCTAGGTAAACGTACGAAAGATGTGACAAAAAAATGGGTGAAAGACAATAAAAAAATTTCCAGAAATCTGGAAAATTTTCACTTTTTAAAGAAGTGAGGCCACCAGGTTTCGAACCTGTGACCTCCTTCTCTAGTGCTGCACTTCGCGAGAAAAAGAAAAAAAATAGGGGCTGGGGGAATCGAACTCGCGACCCAGCCCCTGTCGTCGCAAGAACAGAAGCGGAAAAAAAATATGGGGGGAGCGGGGGATCGAACTCGTGACCGCTTGGTCATTGGAGTTCGCGAAAAAAATGAAAGAAAATAAGGGGGGAAGCGGGGGATCGAACTCGTGACCGCTTGGTCACTGGAGTTAGCGAAAAAAATGAAAGAAAATAAGGGGGGAAGCGGGGGATCGAACTCGTGACCCTTGGGTCCCTGAGTTTCGCGAAAAGGGACAGAAAATTAAAGGGGAGGCTGGGATTCGAACCCACGACCTCCCAGTGCGCGCAAGAGAGAGGGAGAAGACAGAAAAAACTAGATAAATAAAAGGGGGCTGTGAGGGTTCGAACCCACCACCTCACAGTCCCCCCTTTCAGCGAATTTAACAAAAAATAAGGGGGTTGTGGGGGTTCGAACCCACAACCTCCCCATTGTAGAGAAAATCTTTTTAAATTAAAAATTTAAAGAGGTTGTGGGGGCTTGAACCCTCAACACTTTGATTAATTAAGAGGGAAACTAGAATAGAAAATTTATCCTTCAATATAAATGTTGAGATTTAATTTAAAGTCTAATGTTATGAATATTAGAAAATAAAATTTATGAAGAATATAAATGATATTCAAGTGATTCAAAATTTGGGTTTCCTTGCCCAAAATTCCGTATTGATGCATAAGTCATACGTGAATAAATTATTCAAAAATAGTGCCATCTACTTAGATCAAAATAATTAAGATCTTGGCATATATATACAAGATACATAAGTCTTGTACTACCAAGTTTTAGGAAAGTAAGAATCACTTAACGAATTATGAGTGAACCCATGGCTTGTATGTATAGACACATAAGTCCAACATACGTTCAAAAGTAAGTGAACCTAAGATGTATATAATGAAATGACGAACCCTAGAAGGGTTAAGTATGAGTGTAAGATACACTAAAAGGCCAAGTGCATTGGCATATGATGAAATGAACATTCACGTAATAAGAGATGAGTAACTATGAAAAGTAAGGTGCTAATAATGAAGAATGTGGTGACAACATGATGTGAGGCTAATGTAAATGATGAGAGCAATCTCAAATGAGTCTAAGTAAATGTTATTAAAGCGGACTCACCTATGCGAGTGTAAGATAATGAAGAGACCAGTCTCTATGAACACTCTAATGAAAGTATTGAGCTTAACACACTTAATACTAATTATGAGATGAGAAATCATCTAATGAGCTATAATGTCCTTATACTAGAAGCCAGCTTCCATGACGTATGAGATGAATGAAATGGAACTTTATACTGAGCACCGATAGACTAGCTATGAGCGGTGATGCCTTCTTTCGGGAAGGGCAAAGGTTCACGTAACTCTCATGAGATGAGACTGTCCAGCCTGTCGGGTATGGGTCTCCATATATCTCCTAGTCTTTGAACCTATACTGCCAACATAGGGATCTGGCGGGGTTAAATTCCCATGTACGCTAGCATGTTATTGGGTCACTTTGGCCGGTGATTCCACCTCTTTTCGATGTGGGGGAGACACTGGATTTCATGATGCTCACATGACCTATGTCGGTTAAAGTTAAAGTTCCCAATGAATGAATGAGGTCAGCCTCAAATGAAGCACATAAAGAAATGAATGATACCGAAGGTGTTAGGATAGGATAATCAAGAGGTGAGCTAGACTCAGGTAATGACATTAGGTTATTCCTGATCATTGCACAGCAAACCCGATGAAAGTCTTAAACTACACCCTAGGTATAGCTGGTGTTCACACTGGCCTATGAATGAAATGCAATGAAGTACGTATGAATGAATGAAGCAGACTCTGTGTTTGCTAATGAAGACTCCCTAGTTGAGGTCCCATATGTTGAGCCCTCATTTTGGAAAGTCTTAATATTAAGTCCATGATTCCAAGGTCTCATGGCATATGAATGAATGATACGAACGAAGCTATGTGTTGTGTGTTATGTGTTATGGTATGTGCTATATAAAAATGATATGTGTTGTGTGCAATGCGATACTTAATATGATGCATGTTACTCTAATGGCATGACCTTCCTAATCTCAAATTGGCAAGTCCACTGACTTGACTTCCAAAAATCATGTTGTTAGGAAAGAGCTATTCTTTCTCATGCATGTCCGTGGTGTGTGCTTGCATGTACCCATACTTAGTAAAAGTGTGTACTAACCCCTATACATCTATACTATTTTAGGTGCAGGCACAGGTGGTCGATAGAGTTGCAGTATCATTGTTGCAGCTATCCGGACGTCAGCATTCATCCGGAGTTTGGTAGGTCCTCATGCTTTCGAGGATACTACTGTTTTATATTCTAGCGTAGTTTTAGAGTTGAGCTAGTGGAGCATGTTCCACTAGCGTTTCTTTCCTGCTCTTTATTCAGATTTTGTATTTGGGCCATTTTGGCAATTATACAATTAAGACTTATGAACTATTTCTTTCAGTTGTTTATCTCTTTAATGTTAGATGGTTGATGATGAACGATTATAAAATTTTAAGAATGTTTGGCAAGCATGTTTAAAGAACAAAAAGTTTCAAATTTTCCGCTAAAATTAACCTATGTAAAGTAAGTATGACGTAAGTAGGCTTGTTTGCGACCTCTGAGAGGTCAACGACGCCGATCTCGTCTGGGGTCTAGATTCTAGTCGTGACAGTGTCCTGTCTTTCGGCTAAGACACACAACTAACCTCTTTACAATATATTGTTCTCTCAATTAATACACTTGAGAATTCAAGATATTATATTTTTTCCTTTAAACCGGTGAAAATCTTTAATATATCTTCTCATGAATTAATTTAAGTGTTACTAGTATCTAGAGGTAAATCTCCTTTCAAGTAAACAAACCTTTATAAGTATAAATTTATGAAGAACAATCCATACATGATACATTGAGGATATTCTAATGACTCAAATAAATAGATCATTTTCATAAATCCTATTTATTAATCATAATTTCCAATACATATATTGTAATCTCACATATATAAAATATTAAGAATTTCTAATAATTTCAGATAAATAAACCACTTAATGATAACTATTTATTAATTATAATATTCTTAATATATATGAGTTAATCACGTGACATAGAATGGTCATATAATTAAAAACCTTTAAAGCTGATTTTTACCACGCTTCACAATTCAAGTCATAGACTTTTATCATTGGGAAATAACTAATTTTGGTGATAGTTGGCCAGCGGTTGATTATTTATTTTATCAAAGGCGAAACCAAAATAAAATTTGATTTTCTTTTTGTGTGCAATGATGAAGGCAAATATCCAAGCTAGGTTCAACAATGCCATTTTTTATTATTATTTTGATAACTCCTCTTCTGTTATTTCTATTTCAACCAACCAAAAAATAATTAGAGATATAAAAATCTTTGACTCCATTCAAATACCCCTCCGCAATACTTCTCTTTGGCCACACCAAATTCTAATCTCAATGACACCATCTTCCTTACTGTTTGTATCATTTTGGTCGAAGTACTAACAAAAAGTATCCACTTCCACAAGAACCTAATTAACCACCCAACTTTAAAATTCATCTATTTTTTTTAAAAAAATTGGTCATGCTGTAACTTCGATTCTACTCGTCGGTAGTTTCAACGGAAAACAATAACCTTTTGTTTTTCACACAAAATTGACACAAATCAAATGTAAAACATATTCACGGTCATAATCATGCAATATATATATATATATATATATATATATATATATATATATAAGGTTATATATTTAGATGCAAGCAAGACTCTGATATCAATTGTTGGAAAACATATATGCATAACGGAAGCATATCAGGATCTATATTGCTTACATGAATAATATATAACTAAGTCTTTTATTCTAGAACACATATAATATGCTAGAACACACAAATGTACTGATATTTATTTCAAAAATTACCTCTCGAAGCGTGAACAAATACATTCAAGTGAATCTCCAAGATAGATATACCTTCAAGTGGATCTACAATATAGACAATAGCTATGATCTTCTACAGTGATCCCAAGTTCACATCCGAACTCTCTCAATACTTAGGTGGGCAAGTATCGAATATAAAACTAATTCCTCTATTTTCTAGGTTAGGAGAATCCCTATTTATAGAGATTTCTTCCTAATCCAAAGAGGATTAGAAAACCTAGTTTTTCTAGAAGACTAGAAAAACCCATATTATTCTCCTTTTCCCATACAAATAGGATTCTGAGTTCTAGTTAAATATGGGCACTATAGGAACCACATAATTTAATTACCGATACTTCCTAATATGAAAATAATTCCAAATAATTAATTTGAATTATTCTTACCATAATAAATTACAAATTATTCCACTAGAAGTTCGTAATTGCACTCCTCTATTATATTTTGCATTTCTCCATTAAACACTTATGTAATTCCCATGTTAAGATTTCAGATACTAATCAATAAATTAAATTACTGACGAATTTAACTTAATGATTAATTTCATTTTAGAGCACTGCTTTACTTATTTCATGTGTCGGATTCATAAATTCACTTGCAAGGTTTGACACGATGAAAACTTATAAGTTTCTCAAAAGGCATATCAATCGATCTCTATAACGGACATGAATTTCATCAACTAACTTATTATTTCACCAATATATATATATATATTATTATCATCCAACTTACCAGGCATATTGACCAATCTCAGAATTTCACCTTTTAATAAATCAAAGCGATAATTAATATATATATATCATAGTAGTTATATCATGATTAAGAATATAAGTACATTTAACAGTTTAGAAAATATGTTTTTGTCAGTCAGTCTAAAACAACTATCTCTACTCGATCCCGTTCAATGCCTACAAAATGTACTAGCACAAGAAGTTGGAACTATACCGTTTCCATAATAGGATAAATTACATATAATCTTGTGCTACAATCGTACCCGATGACATGTACAATATCCATCCTAGATTGTTAACCAAAAACTTTATACTTATAAGAACCGATGATTTAATCCTCTGTGTATAATCTAAAAATCTACACACTAAATCATCTACTATATAAGTAAATAGACACCATAAATGAATATATGATCTATTAAAATTGAGCAAATATTTATTTTCTAATAAATATTATTTCTTAACATAGGGTTAATAGTATATATCCAAACATAGAGTTCTTCCCGAACATATGCAAATAAGCCAGGCAACAACTTCAGTATTCCAATTGTCTGTTGGATTAACTCATGGCATTCAATCTTTGCCTGCATCTAACTTGCAATGTCAATCTTCATTCTAGTTTTTTCTTTCCTTAGCAGAGTATCTTTGTTTTGTAGTCATTAACATTGACATTGCCTCTCTTTGTACTCTACTGTTTTTCTCTGGCTTAGTTAGTCTAGTCAGTTTGTGTACAGAAGAAGCACTATTGGCTGTTTCATTAACTCAGAAACTATTCAGCAATCCTACCACAGGCGGGTGGGGGTGGTAGGGGGTTGGATTGAGGGCGCAGCGCCTTGAGGCCAGTGGAATAGGGTGGGGAGTGGGGTGGGGTGGGGGTGGGGGGGCTTGGGGCACGACTCCTTGAGGTAGGAGGGACGAGGCGGGGTTCTCAGGGCACGACGTCTCAAGGTAGGAGGGACGAGGCAGGGCCCTCAGGGCATGACGCCCCGAGGTCAGGGAGACGGGTCGGGGGGGCTCGGAGCATGACGCCTCGGGGCACGATGCATCATCATTGGAGCACCTACACAAGCAGATCTCCCCAAGGTCTTGGGCACATGAAACACATAAGTAAGCTATGTTATGATTTCTTTCTTGATGACTCCTTTTTAGTTGGAAATGGAAATTAAGTGAATTTTTTGAATGATAAATAGCTTCACAACCAACCCCGGAGAATCCCTCACCAAAGCTTGTATCGGCTAGTTGTGAACCGTAACTCAACAGTAGCATAAAATAGAGCCAGAACCTCTTCAGACCTCCTCAACAACAGCAACATCATACCAGTGTTGTCCCACTAGATCTTTACTGAATTTTACGAGGTTGAACAGTCATCCCAGGACAGTGACAGGCTAAGTCGTTAAGATGTGGTTGTTCAAGTATGGGATCTTAGTCAGTCTAGGCATATTATGGTAAATTGTGTGCTCAAAATGAAGTGACGTATTACTAGCCTTAAAAGTTGATTTGTAGATGTAAACTCCAAATAAAATCATGTGTTTTACATGGGAAACCATCATGGAGTCATCAATCCTTACTCAAGATAACATTAGGAGAAAGTTTCAACTAGAAATTAAAAAGAATGTAATAAACACTAGTTTTTTTCATCCCTGCATGAATGGGGAATAACTCCAAGACAAAGAAATGGACAAGTATGTGTACTTTACAAGTAAGAATTAATTGCATCTGGATAAGTAGGTTTCCCTTTGGACTTTCCGTAGTGAACATATGTCGGATATACTCAATCAATCGATAGTTGCGATATCTTTGAACCGTCAAGATTTGGTGTATACCTAGACAACCATATATCACAAAATTAACCCTTTACCATTTATGGTTCTTACAATTGTTTGCGTTTCAACCATGAACACCTCCTGGTTTCATGAGTGTATAGAGAATAGACTTTTGGCAAGAATTCTCTTTGAAGCGGCTTACACTTCACACTCACATAGGTGATTTTTAACTGTGTTATTGCGTAGATACACTATAAAATCTGCCAAACATAGCTAATCATTAAAAACATTAAGCTTTATTAAATCATTGCCAAGTCTTAATGTTGTATCATTGTTCCTGAGCATTGTCTTCATCGTGAGAATGGATCTTGTTTGTTGACAATGCTGAACCGTCAGTCACAACTTTGTTTTTGTCCTTGAATCTAGCTCTTGGGATCTCCAGTCTGCTAGATAGATTTACCGTCATGATGACTTGTCCTAAGCCGTAAACTCATTCCTTTAGATGATCTTTAAACTTTCTCTCTAGTTAGGACATTTAAGTTGATCCGACACATTATCCTTTGACTTTATATAGTTAATTCTGATAATTCTACTAGAGAGTAGTTTTCTAACGGTATTATATTTATGTCCTATATGACGAGACTTTTCGTTATACATCATGCTCCATACCCTATCTATTGCATCTTGAATATCAAAGTGTATGCATGCTAATGCCAATGGTTTGGGCCAAAACAGAATATCTATCAAGAAATTGTCGAGTCTTTCAACTTATTCACCGACCTTATCTAGAGCACCTAGATCAAACATCATTATAAAGATAACGATACATGTCTCTTTTGAAATATTTCCAAGGGAGTGCTCCTCTACAAAGAATAAATACATATCCACTCGTGGATTTTACTTCATTTGTTCGGTGATCTTATTTGCAACACTATATCCTTTTAATATTTCTGAATATTTTTATAATACAAGATATAGTTTTAAGTATTTCTTACATACTCAAAAACTCTTTTCATTGTCATCTAATGAGTTCGATTGAGATTACTCGAGAACCGAGTCAGTTCACTAAGAGCAAATGTTATATCTGATCGCACACACTTCATGATTTACATCATACTTCCCAATACTCTAACACAATCCAATTGTGAGACACTTTCACTTCCACTCTTTTGAAATGCAAAGGTCACTTTTATTAAAGACTTGACAATATTCAAATCCAAATATTTGAACTAGTCAAGTACATTTTCAATGCAATGAGACCGTGAAAATGCTAAACATTATGGAGTTATACGAAATCTTATACCTAAGATTGTATCAGTAACTCCAAGATTTTTCATTCCAAACTTGCTTTCTAGCATACATTTAGTAGCATTTATGTCGTTAGTGTCTCTATTGATGATCAAATATCACCAATATACAAACAAATAATGACCTTGTGATTTTAATGTGAAGACTTTTATCACTTCCATAATTTTTAAATCCATTTGCCAACATGGTTTGGACAAGTTTCTTTTGTCATTGTTTGGGTGCTTGTTTTAGTCATAATGTGACTCAACAAGTTCTCGCACTTTCTTTTATTTACTAGGAACCACAAAACCCTTGGGTTCTTCCATGTAAATTTCTTCCTCCAATTCTCCGTTTAAGAGAGTTCTTTTCACATTCATTTGATGAATTTGAAAGTCATATACCACAGCTAACACAATTAACATCCAAATGAATGTAATTCTAGTTACTGGCGAGTATGTGTCGAAAAGATTAAGACCTTGTTTTTGTCTAAAAACTTTGACAAAAATTCTTGCTTTATATTTGTAAACAGTTCCATTGACTTCCATTTTCCTTTTGAGGAATCACTTTGAACCCAAAGGTTTATTTCTTGGAGGAAGATTAACCAACTTCAAATATGATTGCAGAAGATTGAACCAATCTCACTATTGACACCATCTGTCCAAAATGATGAGTCTATATAAGACACAAGAAATGTTACAAAATGATATTCAAAGGAAGTAGTTGCCCATTGTCATTTACTACGCCTCTAAATCTCTTTATTAAGTACATTATCTTTTTGTTCTTCCCAAGGTCGTTTAGACATTTCACTAGACTATTCAAGTCTAAGTTTACAATCCACAGTCTTATGTCCTATTATAATCATTTTAGGAATAGAAACTTTGACTTCGGATAGACACCCTAACACTTTGAAATATTTCAAGTTGGATTTTCTTCCTTTCCATTTCTCATATGAAATATATTGTGTCCTGAACAAACAAAATTACTCTCTTTATGAAAAGACAAAACTTTTTGTTGTTCCCTTAAGGATAGTTCCTCCACACATGTTTTCATTAGGTTGAGGTGAATAGGGCAGCAATTTGATGGATAATTCCACTTTCCAAACATATTTCTACACAATGAGATTTATACTCTCCATTCTTATCACTTCTTACCTTATTCCAAACTAATTTTCAACTTCAATGTCATATTGTCTAGACATTTCTATTGTGTCATCCTTACCATTCAATAAATAGACATAGTCATTTCTAGTGCAATTGCCAATGAAAGTTATGAGATACTTTTTTCCACCACAAGATGGTGTTGACTTCATATCACAAATGTCAGTGTAAATCAACTCTAAAGGATTAGAATTCCTTTCAATATATTTATAAGAATGCTCAACATACTTAGATTCCACACAAACATGACGTTTTTATTTATTGCACTCAAAGTTAGGTAAAACTTCTAAGTTGATCAGTTTACCTTACAAGGTTTTGTAATTGACATGCCCCAAGTTTTCATGTCACAAACTTTGACTCAAGCAAGGAAGAACAAATCAAAATATTGAGTTCGTAAAGGCTTTTGCAAGGTAGCTTTTTTCTCACTAATATTTTGTTCTTATTTCTTACAATTTTGTGTGATACAAACAATGTTTAGAGTCATCACCTTGTCAAATGTCTTTTTCAGAAGGACCTTTCCATAAGTTTCAATTTTATTGTTATACAACTACCAATGAACAAAGTTTCATCGAGTCCAATAAAGGCAATATAGTCCAAATGTTTCTTTTACAAAACATAACAAATAACTATTCACCAATATTCATGTCTATGCAAATACTTTTATTATAACAGACATATCTTTTCATCAAAAATCACAACATTTTAAGTGACACTTTTTTAAAAAAGAACACAATTATTTTGAAAAAGTATATATATAATTTGGTAGTTTCATATTAGTCACACCATATACTAGAAATAGAGAAACTCAACAACTACAATACCGAATATACTCAAAGAATTTTGTTGGTCTAACATGATACAAAAGTATCACTGAATTTCATATCTTTTGATCCACAATTAAATTCGACACCAAGTTTAATTTTATATTTATCATAAGCAAAGAACCCCCACTTTTTAAATGTGATCTCGAAAATATTTTTCAAGTATTTGAAAATAGTTTTTCCACATATTTTTCCAGACTATCAAAATATCATTGGCAATATGAAACCACTTTTAAAAAGATTATTCTACGAAAGATTTATAGTGTTTCAATTCTCTCTGACAATCTTTACATAGTGTTAAAGTTCATTCCATAGATGCACAAATTCACAAACTCTAAGTCACTAGTCTTTTTTCCCTCTATCACAAATAGAATACTAACAATAAAGACACAAAATTTTTGTACAATTTCTTTCTGTATAACAGTGAAGTTTATAGAAAGTGAAAAGTACAACATTGACTTATAATGTGAAGTTTTCATATAAACCAATTGCATTGTCTGATTTATCTAGAGTAGAAACTACAAAGTTTTTAGTCTACAAGAATCAGACACAATCAAATTTCACATGGAGTATAAAACTACAAAAAACAATTTAGTCTGCAAACAGAATAAAACATATTCTTTATCACATAGAAATATTTTTCTTTTCAATAGCCTTCAAACTATAACATTTTGACATACTATTTAATAAAAAAAAATATGCATCTCTCATTTTGCAAACTAAATAATTTAAAGGCAATACTATTTGCCAAGCAAAATTCATTGTACAACATATGGTTTGTAAATCTTTTTCCAAAGATACACATGATAAAAAATCAAAGATGTTAACATTTAGAAACTATTTTCCTCCTTAGACAAAATAATAAGAAGGTTACCAGTTGTAATCTTTAACCGGAATAGCACCAAATTTTTTTCTGTACATTCTCACTTTGACCTTGCTAAACAAAACACCAAATTCTGGAGAAGTAATGTATTAATCTTCTACTTACAAGAAATATCAACAGTATAATAATTTCCTTAAGATTGTTGTTCGTCTTGTTTTCCTAAGATACTTTGGACAAAACTTGGAAGAACGTGGTAAGACACAAAAAAGTTTAAGAATATATTCACAACTAGAAAATTAAAGCTAGTATATGTTAGAATAGAAATAAGTATTTCCTACTTAAAATAGGAATAGGAATAAGAATAGGATTCCTAGTTGAAATAGGATTCTAATGTAGTGTCTATAAATAGCGTCTCAATGTAACAATTTAGATACACAGTTCAATAATATTTTCCCATATATTTCTCACATGGTATCAGTGCATCGGTCAGAAAAAACAAGTCATTGTATGTCAATTTTGGTAGATGTTGGGTCTGATTTGTGTCAATTTTATTTTATATTTTTTCTTTCTGTCAGTATTATGGTAAAATCAACACCACCACGAGGCTCGGAAAACTCCCGCAATCAAACATATCAAACCCCAACCAAAATCAGTGGAAAATAATAACCCACGCGCTCTCACGCGCTAATCAAAGGTTGTAATTTTCTGCGACATCTAGTTTTTGTTGTCAGAAACTAGCATAGGTTAGTCATTTGATGAAAGCCCGATATTGTAGGATAACTTTTTTTGATGATTTGTTTCTCATGCAGGACCGCAGTGCATGACAGACGATTGGAAAAGTGCATGAATCACAAGGTTGTTACTATCTTACCTCTTTTAATTCCTTAACAACATGCTCCATTACAGATCCCTAGATCTAATTCACAAATGTTTGGGACATCCAAGTCTATCTAAACTGCAAAAGGTGGTGCCTAATTTGTCTAGTTTATCCACATTAGATTGTGAGTCGTGTCAACTTGGGACACACACTTGTGCTATATTTTCACGTAGTTCTGAGGGTCGTTCAAAGTCTATTTTTTCATTAATTCATTCTGATATTTGGGGTCCTAGTAGAGTTAGTTCCACCTTAGGATTTCGTTATTTTGTTAGTTTCATTGATGATTATTTGAGATGCACTTGAGTTTTCTTAATGAAAGATCGTTCTGAGGCATTTTCTATATTCAAAGGTTTCCTTGCTGAAATGCAAAATTAGTTTGGTGTTTATTTCGTACTTCCGTAGTGGTAATTCCTTAGAATACTTATCATCAGAGTTTCAGGAATTTATGTCTCAGTAAGGAATTATTCACCAAACATCTTGTCCATATACTCTCAGTAAAATGGTGTCACAGAAAGAAATAATAGGCATCTCATAGAGACTGCTCGCACTCTCCTCATTGAATCCCATATTTCGCTACATTTTTGGGGCGATGTAGTCCTTTCATCTTATTATTTAATTAACAGAATGTCCTCTTCTTCTATTTAGAATCAGGTTCCACATTCCATACTTTTTCCTCAGTCACATCTTTATCCTATCCCACCTCGTGTCTTTGGGAACATATGCTTTGTTCATAATTTAGCCCTAGGGAAAGATAAATTAGCTCCCCGTTCCCTCAGTCTTTCTTTGTTACTCTTGAGCAAAAAGGGTATTGCTGTTATTCACATGATCTTCATCGATACCTTATGTCCGCTGATGTTACATTTTTTGAGTCTCGGCCTTAGTATACATTGTCTGATCATCCTGACATATCTATGGTCTTACCTATACCTCAGGTTTTACCTGTGCCTGCCTTTGAGGAATCTACGGTTACTTCTACATCTCCAGTTGTAGTGCCACCATTACTAACTTATCATCACCGTCCACATCCATCCCTAGTACCAGATGATTCATGTCATGCGCCAAACCCTGCTCCTACTGCGGACTTGCCTCCTCCTAGCCAACCACTTGAAGTTCAAAAAGGTATACGATCCACTCAAAATACTAACCCACATTATACCTTCTTAAGTTATCATCGTCTATCATCACCGCATTATGCCTTTGTGCCATATTTGTCCTCTATTTCCATCCCTAAGACTACAGGTGAAGCAATTTCTCAATCTGAAAATAAATAGGCTATGGTTGATGAGATATATGCTTTGCATAAAAGTGATACTTGGGAGCTTGTCTCCCTTCCTACAGGTAAATCTACAATTGGTTCTCATTGGGTTTATGGAGTCAAAATTGGCCCAGACGGTCAGGTTGATCGACTTAAGGCTCGCCTTGTTGCCAAAGGATATACTCATATATATGGGCTAGATTATAGTGACACTTTCACTCGTGTGGCTAAATAGCATTTGTCCGCTTTTTCTATCTATAGTTTTCGTCATTGGCCTCTTCATCAGTTGATCATTAAGAATTCTAGTCTGCATGGTGATCTTGAGAAAGAAGTCTATATGGAGAAACCACTTGGTTTTATTTCTCTGGGGGAGCCTAGTAGCCTTGTATGTCGATTGTGTAGGTCACTCTATGGTCTCAAATAGTCTCCTCGAGCTTGGTTTGGGATGTTCAGCACAGTTATTCAACAATTTAGCATGACGTTAGTGAAGCTGATCACTCGGTGTTTTATCGACATTCTGTACAAAGTCGATGTATGCATTTGGTTGTTTACGTTAATGATATTGTTATCATCGATAAAGATCCAGATGGTATCACTAATTTGAAGCAAAATCTCTTTAAGCACTTCCATACTAAAGACCTTGGCAGATTGAAGTATTTTCTAGGTATTGAGGTTGCTCAGTCTAGATCAGGTATTTTTATTTTCCAACGCAAGTATGCCTTAGACATTCTTGAAAAGACAAGAATGATGGGATGTAGACCCATTGACACTCATATGGATCCCAATATTAAATTCCTTCTAGGACAGGGGAGCAACTTAGTAATTCTGAAAGGTATAGACGACTCATTGGAAAGTTGAATTATCTCATAGTGACTAGACCTAACATCTCTTTTCCTATGAGTGTTGTAAGTCAGTTTATGACTTCCCATTGTAAAGTTCAATGGGAAGCAGTGGTTCGTATCCTACGATATATAAAGTCAGATCCCGGTAAAGGACTACTCTTTGAGGATCAAGGCCATGAGCATATCATTGGATATACAGACGCTGATTGGGCAGGATCACCCTCCAACAGACGTTCAACATCCGGATATTTTATTTTAGTAGGAGGTAATTTGGTGTCATGAAAAAGTAAGAAACAAAATGTGGTTGTTGGATCTAGTGCGGAATCAAAATATTGAGTAATGGCAACAACAACTTATGAGCTAGTTTGGATCAAATAGTTTTTGAGAGAACTCAAATTTGGCAAAATTGATTAGATGGAACTTAGATGTGATAATCAAGCGGCTCTTCCACATCAAATCCGGTTTTCCATGAAAGGACTAAGCACATTGAGATTGATTGTCACTTTGTTAGAGAAAAGATACTCTCACGGAATATTGTTACGAAATTCGTGAAGTCAAATAATCAGCTTGCAGATATCTTCATCAAATCCCTCATAGGTCCTCGTATTAATTACATTTGTAACAAGCTAGGTACATATGATTTGTATGCACCAGCTTGAGGGGGAGTGTTTGAATAGAAAATAAGTATTTCCTACTTAGGAATATGAATAGGAATAAGAATAGGATTCCTAGTTGAAAAGGGATTCTAATGTAGTGTCTATAAATAGGGTATCAATGAAATAATTTAGATACACAATTCAATAATCTTTTTCCCATATATTTCTCACAGAGTAACTGGAATCAGAAATACATTAGAAAATATATACGAAATATTTGTCTTAAAGAAGAATTGTTGTCAATCTATGTTTAAAGAATCTTAGTGATTCCAACAAACCAGAATATGGAAAAACAGAAAGAAGATCAAGCCCACTGAATGCACAGTTTCCCCTTAAGGAAATTATTCCCCTCTAGTATCCGAGGTTTGATTTGGAATATGTCCTCCCAGGATAGAATGATCTCAATCACCAATGTATTGATACCCAAAATGCTGGTGTCAGCTAGCCATTCAACGGTAGTAAAGTACACTTAGAATACTAGATTTAGTAGAAGTATAAAAAGTCCATAAAATCTATTTTAAAATGAGAGGAAATCCCTCAATTTATAGAAAACAAAAGGTAGTGCAAAAAGGTTCTTATTGTGACTTATCGGGAGGGTCACAAACCTTTGGAAAAGTCACAATCATTCGGAAAGGTCATCCCCTTTTATAAAAGTCACAACTTTTCATAAAAGTCACAACTTTTCATCAAAGTCACAACTCTTCATAAAATTCGCAACTCTTAATTTTCCATTCACACTTTTTAACAACCAATAAGATTCTCCAAAATGTGTTACTTTTGGAGTATCCGACATGCACCTGTCGACATTTTTGATGACTCTGAGCCTTATAGCTTGTAGGCAGATAGTAAGTTGTGCCATGTAAAGTAATTGTGGCAT
Source organism: Solanum sitiens (assembly GCA_016801875.1). NCBI lineage: Eukaryota > Viridiplantae > Streptophyta > Magnoliopsida > Solanales > Solanaceae > Solanum > Solanum sitiens. The sequence continues at coordinate 98,524 of JABWTJ010000886.1, read as the reverse complement.
ATTGACAGAAATTCTTAGCAATTCTATGTGGTGTTTTCCTCTCAATACATTGGAATGTGCTCACCTAAGCATGCATTTCTCTGGTTAAGATGAGTCCAAGTGGAGTGGATCAAATATTGGGGCTGAGGCATAGTTGTAGTTGCACAATGAAAGCAAGAATTATATTTTGAGTGTTTTCATAACAAAAATCATGGGATTGACTTGGATCGCAAAAGTAGGTCATGAATATGAATGGTCTAATCCTTCATATTCTGACTTATTTTATGTTTTTGATAAGCGTATTTGGACTTTGATTATGGATTTCTAACTTGGTGATGCCAGTTTTTTTTTTGAGGTGATAAGTTGCTTCCTTGATATCTATATACTGTGATTGTCTTAGAAATAGATTTGTTCGAGTCATCCTGGCACGTCTTTCATTTTATTTTCTCAAAGATTTTATTTTCCCTCTCCTCTTTTTTTTCAACACCATCTTACTCTTGTAATTTGCATATTTTTTTCTTTTAGGCAAGACAGGACTTTGCAGCATTCGGATGAATTTTTTGGAAACTCACCAATGACTAGTGATTCAGTTGGTGGTTTATATTCCACACCAAGTGTACAAATTTTTTGGTCTTTTGAATAAATAAAAAAAGAAATAGGGAAAATTTGGGGATAGAGTACAAGGAACTTGAAAGCACCCTCTTGTTACTGAAGAGGAAAGTAGCCTCTTTTGGGGAAGAGAGTTTAGAATGCAGCACTTGTTGCATCTTCCTTCTTTTCTTTAAAAAGGAAGAGTCACATTAGCATGATAGGGATACATGTTTCCACATATGGCTTTTGATCAGGTGACATTAATTATGATACGACTGAGTACTTCTTTTTTCATCTTTTTGATACAGAATGTTATCTCGGGGTTCTTCCCCTCATCTGATCATGGTCACCACCAAAGGTATAGAGACTTTGAGGAACATACACAGTCTTTGCCGCCTCGTGTTAAACTTGGAGAAGTTACTGAAGAGGAGTTGAAGGAATATGATGGGTCTGATCCCAAAAAGGCTCTGGTGATGGCTATTAAGGGTCAGATCTATGATGTTTCTCAGTGCATGTATTCTTCTTCATCTGTAAGTAGTGTAAGATGTTTTACCTTCTTTATCTTCAGATTTTTTTGTTTGATGCTTTTGGTTTTTGACTTGGATTTTCGGAGTGATCTGCTTTTGGTGGTGGATTTTACTTTCATGATTGTGAATTTAGGTGATGGAAATTCCGTATTTTATATGCCATTGCTTAATATTCTTGATTTCGACTCTGTAATTTGGGTGAAAGAGTTGGTTTTGGTTCTTGTGGAATCAAACTAAATGGAAGATGAATTAATATGAATATTTGGTAGGAAGATAATTAGTACAAAATACAAGTCAAAGATTGTATCTTGGCAGGTGAAAGTTAGGCAAACCATAAATTGGTTTGCTATCTTAACCTTGACAATTTTGACACATAGTGATGTCATGGATGACATCAATAGGATGAATTATTCCTATAAATAGGTAGCTCTTAATTCATTTTCAAATCATCCTCTCACTTGCCTTCTCATCTTCTAAGGCATTTGTGTTCTCTCTCTTGTAGTATTTCACTTGTATTCTTTGTATAGTGAAATAAATATTGGTGCAGTTGTTCTTTGGTGGACGTAGGATCATTTTGATCCGAACCACGTTAAATATTGTTGTTCATCCTTGTTCTTTAATTTCACATTTCCGCTAACAATTGGTATCAGAGCCAAGGTTCTGTCTGAGTATACTCTGTGGTTGCAGCACAGTCTGAACTTCCACATCAAAAAAGGATTACTTTGATTTTCTGTAGTTCCAAATACATTGTAGTAGAAAAGGAAGAACAAGTAAAAAAAAAATGAGTTCCATGAAGTTTGAAATTGATAGATTTAGTGGGCGCAACAACTTCAATATCTGGAAAATCCAGATGATAGCGTTACTGCGGAGGAAAGGTTCAATCCATGCTATTGACAGAAAGTACCCCGATAAGATATCGGATTCCGACAAGGAAAAGATTGAAGGAGATGCATTGAGTGCAATTCAACTGTCCCTTGCACCTAACGTACTTTGTGAAGTGAGTACAAGTACCGAAGAGACGGCCAAAGAGTTATGGGAAAAGCTGGAAGGGCTTTACCAGGACCAGTCAGTGACAACAAGGATGTTGTTACAACGGCGTCTTCATACATTTAAGATGGATTCAGGTACTTTGTTGCAAGACCATCTAGATGCGTTCAATAAACTTATGATGGACTTACAAACTGCTGGAATTAAAAAGGACGAGGAGACGCTTGCATGTTCTTTGCTATTTTCATTGACTTCAAAATATCGTGATATTGAGAATTCAACGATGTATAGCAAACAACCTATTAAACTTGAGCAAGTGCGGCAAGCACTAAACTCTTGTGATGTGCGGATGCATTTTGAAGGAGACAAAAGTGACGAAGCTAGTGGACTCTTTGTAAGAGGTCGTACTAGCCAACAGGGAAGGAGCAAATCAAAGTACAGATCAAAGTCTCGTGTGAACAAAAAGAATGCGGAATGTTGGGGCTGTCACAAGAAGGGGCACTTTGAACGAGATTGCCCTATGTCGAAGTCCAAAGAAAAGGCGAGCGCATCCATTGTTGAGCAAGTACATGATAATGATAATGATTATGTACTAACAACATCATGCAATAGTGGAGTCTATGACAACAAATGGGTCTTAGACTCTGGTTGTACTCTGCATATGACATTCCGAAAAGATTGGTTCAGCAGCTATGAAACAAGCAGAGGAACTGTATTAATGGGCAATAATGCAACTTGTAAAATAGTTGGCATTGGTTCAGTTCATGTTCGCTGCCATGATGGAATCGTGAGGACTATTACAGAAGTCCGTCATGTTCCTGATCTAAAGAAGAATTTGATCTCCCTGGGTACTTTAGATAAACAAGGCTATAAGTACATGAGTGAAGGAGGAACTATGAAAGTGACTAAAGGGTCTTTAGTCATGTTGAAGGCCAAGCTGGAGGATGGCCTCTACACACTTGCGGGAAGCACCATTATTGGCTCTGTAAATGCATCTACAGTGCAGTTATCTAATGATGACAAGGCAAAATTATGGCACATGAGACTAGGCCATATGAGCGCACGAGGATTGGAGATGTTGAGCAACCGCAACCTTTTGAATGGTGAGAAGATCAGCACACTTGAATTTTGTGAACACTGCGTCTTAGGGAAGCAGAAAAAGGTCAGCTTCAGCACTGGCAAGCACAAGACGGGAGGGGTGCTAGACTACATCCATTCAGATTTATGGGGTCCCTCTAAGCTTCCATCGAAGGGAGGAAAGAGGTATCTTCTCACATTCATTGATGATTTTTCACGAAAGGTTTGGGTGCGTTTCCTGAAGACAAAAGGTGATGCTTTTGAAGCATTTAAAGAGTGGAAGATTTTGGTTGAAAATCAAATGGAGAGGAAAATCAAGTATCTTCGCACGGACAATGGCTTGGAGTTTTGCAGTGAAGAGTTCAATGATTTCTGCAAGGTTCATGGGATCGCAAGACATAAGACGGTCAGGCACACACCACAACAGAATGGAGTTGCCGAGAGAATGAACAGAACTCTTCTTGAGAAGGCTCGTTGAATGCTCTTACAAGCTAAGATGTCCAAAGTATTTTGGGCTGAAGCAGTTCATACTGCTTCTCATATTTTCAATCGGTCTCCAGCATCAGCGGTTGACTTTAAGACTCCGAATGAGGTCTGGTCAGGTGAACCCTCTAACTATTCATACTTGCGAATATTTGGGTGTCCAACTTATTATCATGTTAATGAAGGTAAGCTTGAACCAAGGGCTAAAAAGGCTATATTCTTAGGGTATGTAGATGGAGTAAAAGGGTACAAACTATGGTGTTTGTCTTTACTCAAATTTGTAGTTAGTAGAGATGTTACCTTTGATGAATCCTCTATACTTGATCCTCGTAAAGTTTCTGTGGAGTTATCTAGAAATGAGAACAACGAGCAGGTGGAGCTATCGGTGGAGCTTACCAAGGAACGGGATCAAGAGACTCAAATTGATGAGTCAAAAGATGCAGATCTTAAAGAACTTGCTTCCAATGAACCATACACAATTGCAAAGGGAAGGGACAAAAGGCAGATACGGAAACCGGAACGTCTTATAGAGCAAGAAAATCTGATTGCACATGCGTTCGTAGCTGCAGAAGAAGAGATTAAGGATCTCGAGCCCTCTTCGTATGTTGAAGAAACTTCTTGCAAAGATGCTGCACAATGGCAGTTAGCCATGATGGAAGAGATAGAGTCTCTTCACAAAAATGATACATGGGTCTTAGTTAAAAGGCCAAAGGGGATGAGGACAGTTGGATGCAAATGGGTCTACAGAAAGAAAGAAGGTATTCCAGAAGTGGAAGATGCTAGGTTCAAGGCGAGATTGGTTGCAAAGGGTTTCAGTCAGAAGGAGGGAATTGACTACAATGAGATCTTTTCTCCAGTCGTGAAACATAGATCAATTCGCGTGCTACTAGCACTGGTTGCACAATTTGATTTAGAGCTTCAACAGCTGGATGTCAAAACTGCTTTCTTACATGGTGATCTAGAAGAGACAATCTATATGGATCAGCCAGAAGGTTTCCTAGCTGAAGGAAAAGAAGACCATGTATGCCAACTGAAGAAGTCTTTGTATGGTTTGAAGCAATCTCCTAGACAGTGGTACAAGAGGTTTGATGCATTCATGACTACACATGGATTTTCGAGAAGTGCATTTGATAGTTCTGTGTATCACAAGAAGATGTCTGGTAACTCTATGATTTATCTATTATTGTATGTTGATGATATGCTTATTGCTGCTAACAACATCACAGAGATAAATATTTTGAAGAAACTGTTAAGCAAGGAATTTGACATGAAGGATCTAGGAGTTGCAAAGAAAATCCTTGGAATGGAAATTTCAAGAGAAAATGGTGTTGTACATCTTTCTCAGAAGAGGTACATCGGAAAAGTTCTTGAAAGATTCAATATGCATATGAGCAAGCCTGTAAGTACACCTTTAGCTTCTCATTTCAAGCTTTCAGATTTACAAATGCCTCAATCTATGGATGAGGTGGAGCATATGTCAAAGGTTCCTTATGCGAGTGCAGTTGGTAGCATTATGTATGCTATGGTATGCACACGTCCAGATATTGCCCAATCTGTAAGTGTGGTAAGCAAGTACATGGCAAATCCAGGAAAAAGGCACTGGGAAGCTGTCAAGTAGATATTGAGATATCTCAAAGGATCTCCTGATGTTGGCCTAACCTTTCGGAAAAGTGAAGGTATTTCAATTCTCGGTTATGTACATTCTGACTATGCAGGGGATCTTGATCGAAGGAGGTCCACAACTGGATACATCTTTACTCTCGTTGGCAGTGCCGTTAGTTGGAAATCGACTTTACAGTCGATTGTCGCTTTGTCTACAACAGAGGCAGAATATATGCCAGCAATGGAGGCAGTGAAAGAAGCTATTTGGTTGAAAGGTTTGGTGGCAGAATTGAGTTTGGTTCAGCTTGAATCAATTCTAAAATGTGATAGTCAAAGTGCTATTCATTTGATTAAAAATCAAAGATTTCATGAGCGCACCAAACACATTGATGTCAGATTTTATTTTATTCGAGATGTCGTAGAAAAGGGAGCTATCAAGGTTGAGAAGGTTATCACAGACGATAACGCTGCAGACATGTTAACCAAAATAGTCCCGTTTGCCAAGTTTGCACATTGCAAGGACTTGGCGGGAGTATGCATCAATTGATGCAACTCAAAGAGAACAACTGCTAGGTGGAGCTGGTATGTTCAACAAAGGTTTGATTCTTCTTGTTTCTTACAATGGGATTGCCCAGTAAGCTTAGAAGTTTTGGCCGGAGTTGTTTATACGCATGCTTGGAACACAAACCAAGGTGGAGATTGAAAGAGTTGGTTTTGGTTCTTGTGGAATCAAACTAAATGGAAGATGAATTAATATGAATATTTGGTAGGAAGATAATTAGTACAAAATACAAGTCAAAGATTGTATCTTGGTAGGTGAAAGATAGGCAAACCATAAAATGGTTTGCTATCTTAACCTTGACAATTTTGACACATAGTGATGTCATGGATGACATCAATAGGATGAATTTATTCCTATAAATAGGTAGCTCTTAATTAATTTTCAAATCATCCTCTCACTTGCCTTCTCACCTTCTAAGGCATTTGTGTTCTCTCTCTTGTAGTATTTCACTTGTATTCTTTGTATAGTGAAATAAATATTGGTGCAGTTGTTCTTTGGTGGACGTAGGATCATTTTGATCCGAACCACGTTAAATATTGTTGTTCTTCCTTGTTCTTTAATTTTCCTCTCCATTTGATTTTCAACCAAAATCTTCCACTCTTTAAATGCTTCAAAAGCATCACCTTTTGTCTTCAGGAAACGCACCCAAACCTTTTGTGAAAAATCATCAATGAATGTGAGAAGATACCTCTTTCCTCCCTTCGATGGAAGCTTAGAGGGACCCCATAAATCTGAATGGATGTAGTCTAGCACCCCTCCCGTCTTGTGCTTGCCAGTGCTGAAGCTGATTTTTTTCTGCTTCCCTAAGACGCAGTGCTCACAAAATTCAAGTGTGCTGATCTTCTCACCATTCAAAAGGTTGCGGTTGCTCAACATCTCCAATCCTCGTGCGCTCATATGGCCTAGTCTCATGTGCCATAATTTTGCCTTGTCATCATTAGATAACTGCACTGTAGATGCATTTACAGAGCCAATAATGGTGCTTCCCGCAAGTGTGTAGAGGCCATCCTCCAGCTTGGCCTTCAACATGACTAAAGACCCTTTAGTCACTTTCATAGTTCCTCCTTCACTCATGTACTTATAGCCTTGTTTATCTAAAGTACCCAGGGAGATCAAATTCTTCTTTAGATCAGGAACATGACGGACTTCTGTAATAGTCCTCACGATTCCATCATGGCAGCGAACATGAACTGAACCAATGCCAACTATTTTACAAGTTGCATTATTGCCCATTAATACAGTTCCTCTACTTGTTTCATAGCTGCTGAACCAATCTTTTTGGAATGTCATATGCAGAGTACAACCAGAGTCTAAGACCCATTTGTTGTCATAGACTCCACTATTGCATGATGTTGTTAGTACATAATCATTATCATTATCATGTACTTGCTCAACAATGGATGCGCTCGCCTTTTCTTTGGACTTCGACATAGGGCAATCTCGTTCAAAGTGCCCCTTCTTGTGACAGCCCCAACATTCCGCATTCTTTTTGTTCACACGAGACTTTGATCTGTACTTTGATTTGCTCCTTCCCTGTTGGCTAGTACGACCTCTTACAAAGAGTCCACTAGCTTCGTCACTTTTGTCTCCTTCAAAATGCATCCGCACATCACAAGAGTTTAGTGCTTGCCGCACTTGCTCAAGTTTAATAGGTTGTTTGCTATACATCATTGAATTCTCAATATCACGATATTTTGAAGTCAATGAAAATAGCAAAGAACATGCAAGCGTCTCCTCGTCCTTTTTAATTCCAGCAGTTTGTAAGTCCATCATAAGTTTATTGAACGCATCTAGATGGTCTTGCAACAAAGTACCTGAATCCATCTTAAATGTATGAAGACGCCGTTGTAACAACATCCTTGTTGTCACTGACTGGTCCTGGTAAAGCCCTTCCAGCTTTTCCCATAACTCTTTGGCCGTCTCTTCGGTACTTGTACTCACTTCACAAAGTACGTTAGGTGCAAGGGACAGTTGAATTGCACTCAATGCATCTCCTTCAATCTTTTCCTTGTCGGAATCCGATATCTTATCGGGGTACTTTCTGTCAATAGCATGGATTGAACCTTTCCTCCGCAGTAACGCTATCATCTGGATTTTCCAGATATTGAAGTTGTTGCGCAAACTTCATGGAACTCATTCTTTTACTTGTTCTTCCTTTTCTACTACAATGTATTTGGAACTACAGAAAACCAAAGTAATCCTTTTCTGATGTGGAAGTTCAGACTGTGCTGCAACCACAGAGCATACTCAGACAGAACCTTGGCTCTGATACCAATTGTTAGCGGAAACGTGAAACTAAAGAACAAGGAAGAACAACAATATTTAACGTGGTTCGGATCAAAATGATCCTACGTCCACCAAAGAACAACTGCACCAATTTATTTCACTCTACAAAGAATACAAGTGAAATACTACAAGAGAGAGAACACAAATGCCTTAGAAGATGAGAAGGCAAGTGAGAGGATGATTTGAAAATGAATTAAGAGCTACCTATTTATAGGAATAAATTCATTCTATTGATGTCATCCATGACATCACTATGTGTCAAAATTGTCAAGGTTAAGAATATGAAACCATTTTATGGTTTGCCTAAATTTTACCTACCAAGATACAATCTTTGACTTTGTATTTTGTACTAATTATCTTCCTACCAAATATTCATATTAATTCATCTTCCATTTAATTTGATTCCACAAGAACCAAAACCAACTCTTTCAAGAAGCATCTTTTATTTTTACTCGAATAAAAATAATTTATGAAATTGAAAATATTTCTTAAAAACAAATTTTTTTTTGGGTGGTGGTGGGGTAGTGGGTGGGGGAGGGGTAGGTGGTAGGAGTGAAAAAATAAAAATTTGAAGTTGATAGTATTGTTTAAAATTAATTTTTTTGGTTGTTGGGGGTGGGTGGGGGGCTGGCCGGGGGGGGGGGGGAGGGGGACGTTGGAGTTAAAAAAAAATTTTGAAGTTGAAAATATTTTTAAAAGCAAAATTAATTTTTGGGAGAGGGGATGGGGGGGGGGGGCTGGCCGGTGGGGTCAGGGATCGGGTGAAAAAATAAAATTTTGAAATTGAAAATATTTTTTCAAAATTGTTGTTTTTCCAAAAAAAAAATGTAATTTGAAATTGGAGGAGAGTTTTGAAAAATGTTTTCCTTAATTTTTGAAGGGAAGTCATTTTCCTTAATTTTGAGGAAAATGAGTTGATTTGGAAAATATTTTCCAAAACTTTTATCCCAACCAAACATGAGAAAATTGGAAAACATTTTCCAGAAAACATTTTCCTTCATACCAAACACACTCTCAATGTCTTGCTATTTCTTTGCTTCGATTTCCAGTCTTAGTTCACTGTTTGTCTAAGTATCTTATGAATTTCCTGTGTATTTTGATTTAATCGTTTGTCGATCTTCGTTGCATAAGATGATCTGTCTTTCTTTGAGTCCCTCATTTAAGCATATAATGGATTGAATCTTTTGTTTACCAATGAAATATTTGGCTTCAAAATCCTTTACAAATAAAAGTATGTTCTTGCTTCTATGATTTTTGCTTCAAACATGTTGCTCTCAGTCCCTCGTTTAAGCATATAATGGATTGAATCTTTTGTTTATCAATGAAATCTTTGGCTTCAAAAAGCTTTACAAATAAAAGTATGTTTCTATGATTTTTTTCTTCAAACATGTTGCTCTTTGAGTCCCTCGTTTAAGCATATAATGGATTGAATCTTTTGTTTATCAATGAAATCTTTGGCTTCAAAATTTTTTACAAATAAAAGTATGTTCTTGCTTCTATGATTTTTTTTTCAAACATTTTGCTCCTTCGCTTTAATTTCTTTAAGTTTTAGTGTTAGTATAGCTTTATCTTTTGTGCATATGATTACTATGTGTTTGTATAGATTGGCAGACATTGAACACCTCCCTTTTCTAAATTTTGTAGGTTTCCCCCCCACAAAATCCACCCATTTGCTCCCTACAAACCTCCCTTCCTTCACGTACTTGACCATTGAAAAACATAAAAAATATTAATCATCTAAAACAGAGGGAGGTTTCATATAACTAATAGAAGTGTTTTCTTCTTCGTCTGTATCAAGCTTCTTTGTTCGTGGGAGTCCAGCCACCATTTCAGTGGTGGAAACTTCATCTCGTCCCAATTTTGTCCCAAAAAAGGTAACCATTTTCTCCTTTTATGCTTCAGTTTTTTCTAGTTAATTCTCTATTTAGTTAAATAGCGGCACATCTATTTCTGGTTTAAGTTTTGCAAATAGCTGTTATTTATTTTTACTAGCAGTTTAAGAAATATTATTATCTCTATATGTTGCTTAATGTAGTACGATTTAGGATAAACTTTGAATTTTCTTTCCAGATGCTCAATGTCTTGTTGTTTCTTTTCTTTGATTTCCAGTCTTAGTTAACTGTTTGTCTAAGTATCTCGTGAATTTGTTATTTATTTTGGTTTACTTGTTTGTGGATCTTCATCACATAGATGATCTCTCTTACTTCGATTGAGTGTTTTAATCACTCTTTGAGTCCCTCATTTAAGTATATACTGGATTGAGTCGTTTGTTTATCAATGAAATATTTGACTTGAGAATCCTTTAGAGATAGAAGTATGTTTTGCTACTAGGATTCTTGCTTCAAACATATTGCTCCTTTGCTGCCATTTCTTTAAGATTTAGTGTTAATACAGATTAATGTTGAAGGCATAGTAGAGATTCAAGCTCCACAAAAGCTCTATGTTTGTAATTAATTGTTGTGTGTTTAAATTATTCTTGTTATTTTCACCTCTATCTCATATCAATGTTGTATTCATCTTATCTATCAATCCAACTTACTCTATTATTCTCTCGTTTAACTTTACTTGTCCACTTCGAACTTGATGGAAGCCCAACACCTCGTCTTAAAATATGTGATTTCGGTTATGCTAAGGTTTCTTGAATTCTAATTGCTAGGATTAATTAATTCATATTTGTTTGTTCATCTCAGTCTATGTCTTCATTCTCTATCCTTTTAAATAATTTTTTCAAGAAATACCTCATCTTTGTTCTTCTCAAAGCAATTTTAGGGTATTTATTGATTGTTATTTTCGGTTGGCTTCAATTTTCCTTTTCCATTTATCTTTTCTTCATTCTGGATTTGTACCAATTCCTATCTAGGCATGTAGTCTTGTAATAACCAAAGTGGCTATGATTCCAACATTTCCTCTATCTGTGATACAAGTTTTTTTTCTCAAGTGGCTATCTAGTCCACTATTTTTCTGAGAGGAGCAAGCCCCAAAAAGCACTATGTCAGGTCAATTTTCCTTCAAATCCAATTCCTGAGTTTCCTTATAATTCTCTAACCCAAGTGATAGAGCTAAGAATCCTTTCTTACTTCTGCATAATAATGTCTTCATGGATTAAGAGCGTCTTTGACAGCCTTGGCTTCAAGAGAATTCTCCCAGGCCGTCTTTTCCATTTCTAGAACAATCACTTCATCATAAAATCCTATCTTAATCATGAAAAACTCCATGGAACCTCCAATCATGGTGAAACCACTGCAATTTTCAAATACCAATCCCAGAATTTCATTATACCTTTGTAACTCCCAAGCAATACTGATTTTACTACTTCTTCTCTGTTTTTTTGATTTCTTCACTTCAATGAATCCAAAGATTTGATGTTTGTGCCACAACTTTACATGGTGTAAGGTTTATCAATGGGGCAGGTTGGGACTGATTCCTATGATAGTAGTTACAGTTATTGTTTTCTTATAAATTAATTGGATAGGTCTCCACTAGGAAATTTACACGCCCCTTCAATAATATTAATATGAATATTTTACCATGATATTCATATAGATTATTAGCATTGAGATACAATGAAAATTTGATAATACATCATATGTTGTTGAATGAAGTTATCATCTCTCTGTTTAGATTGCTTTGAATTAGTATGACACTTTTGGCACATAGTTTACATAGTATGCTTTAGTTTTAAAATCACATTCCTGATGTGATTTTATTCTTTTTGTATGTAGGTGTTGGGGGTGGGGGTGGGGGCGGGGTTTTTTGTCACATCCCACAAGTACACCCTAGAAGTTAGGGTGCAATCTTGGATTGCGACCGGCGTATTCGACCTCTCGGAGATCTCATACAAGCCTATCATATCGTTCATCGCATAATAACATACTAAAAATACGTAAGAATTAAAAACTTTCTTTTCATAAACAACATATAAGCGGAAGACTTTCATTTAAAACCTTAAAACCTTTGAACCATATAAACTTAGAGTACACAAAAATTTGGGACTAATCCCATACAAGACATAAACATAAAGACTTAAACATTAAGACATAACCGAACGTGTGGATATTGTCCTCGAATCGATGAGGACTCACCAATACTTCATCTTCAACTCTTAGAAACCTATCCGTCATCCATGGTACATCAAGACATCCAATTCCCTACACTTTAGTCAAAAAGGGAAAGAAGAGGTTAGCACATTAGATGTGCTAAGTATGGAAGCCATGCAAAAACCATGAAAAAGGGACATTTAGTTAATAACATGCTTTTCATGAATTTTGGTTTAAACATCATAATATAATCATAAGAACAACATTTATCACTTTAGAAATATATAAGAAAATCATTTAAGCAATTATCACAATTTAAGAAATATTACAGTGACTACTTCACTGTTACAGTGAAGTCCCCTTCAATGTACAATGAAGTTCCCTAGCTTCACATATGATACCCTTTGGCATGTCGTCTTCTCACTAAAGCTATCCTATGATTCACTTAAGTCACACAAAGATAGACCACCCATACATCCTCTCTAGATGTGCCTAAACGATCCTTAAGATTACTCATAATGAGACACATACACACCTACAATACATCAACATACAAAACATAAGATCCTCCTACCAAAGGTGACTCCAAGGTTCACTTGAGTGAGTGTGGAGCGACCACCCATACAATCCCTATCACACACACAAGAGATCCTATAGACTACCTAGGATAGATTCATTCTATCTTAATACAATAGCATACATCAAACATGACATTCTCCTTTCCAAGGTTATCCAAAGACCTACTCAAGTAACTCAAGAAGAGAATGTCCATAATTGACCTCTTCAAGGTTATCTAAGTAGTCCTTAAGACTTACCTAAGTTAGGATCATGTCCACATAATCAATCACATTTCCTTAACTATAATCATTACTAAGACTCATCTAAGTAAGAAGTGAAGTGACCATTCCCTTTCCCCCTTCACACCTTAACTAGACAACCCTTAATTATCCTAGAAAGGAGCTTATTCATTTTAACATGCTTTCTTAACTTAAGTCATTACATTACTTAGTTCATTTAAGAGACATTCATCACATAAGGACATTCACATAATGGTCTTAAAGAAGACCTAGGGACTCTCACTAACATCTTCAAAGCCTAATGTGCAATGTCTAAGTAGCATCCCATACCACCACCTAAACTTCATAGAACTTCTCTAATGCTTGTGGGTATCCCATATGATGAGAATAGGCAATAACCGACATAGACCATGGTAGCAAAGCATGGAATCCGGAGTTCTATCCTACTCCGATGAGGTGTTCTACTTGCCAATGGTAGAACATAGACACCCCATGTAGGCACTTGGTTAAGGAATATGAAGGACATACTTTGTATTATAGTCTCATACTTAACTAGAACTACTTTCCCTTACCATACTCACTCGGTGCTAGCCTTAGTTATCATAGATCAATTTACATTAAGGTTCATATAAATAGGTTCCATATCTAGTTCATGACCCAATTACATTTACCCTACCAAAGCAAGGTCCATTAGGCTATCTTACTGTCACGACCGGAATCCAAACCCCAGACGAGACCAGCGTCGTTGACCTCTCAGAGGTCGCAGACAAGCCTACTTACGTCATTCTTACTTTATATAGGTTAATTTTAGCGGAAAATTTAAAACTTTTTGATTCTTAACATACTTATTAAACATTCTCATTAATACGTAATTGTTCACTATCAACCATCTAATATTAAGATCATCAAATGAAAGAAATAGTTAATATAGCAATAAAGATGTACTTGCCAAAATGGCACCAATACAATGTCTGAATAAAATAAGAAAGAAACGCTAGTGGAACATGCTCCACTAGCTCACTCTAAAACTAAGCTAGAATATAAATGGCAGCATCCTCGAAAGCATGAGGGCCTACCAAGTCCGGATGAATGCTCGACGTTCGGATAACTTCAGCATAAACCTGTAGCTCTAGCGTCCACCTGTGCCTGCACCTAAAATTGTAGAGTTGTATAGGGTTAGTACACACTTGTACTAAGTATGAGTATATGCAAGCACAAACCAAGGACATGCATGAGAAATGATAGCTCTTTCCTAACAACATGATTATAGAAAGTCAAGTCAGTGGACCTGCCAAAAATGGGATTAGGAAAATTAGTGAACTTTCCTAATTTGGATTAGGAAAGTCATGCCATGAGAGTAACATGCATCATCATACTTATCATATTGCACACAGCACATAACATCTTACACATAGCACATTAGCATACAACACATAACATCTTTTATAACATTCATTCATATGCCATGAGACCTTGGAATCATGGACTTGACATTAAGACTTTCCAAAATGAGGGCTCAACATATGGTACCTCAACTAGGGAATCTTCATTAGCAAACACAGAGTCTGCTTCATTCATTCATACGTACTTCATTTCATTTTCGTTCATAGGCCAGTGTGAACACCAGCTATACCTAGGATGTAGTTTAAGACTTTCATCGGGTTTGCTGTGCAATGATCAAGAATAACCTATTTCATTACTTGAGTCTAGCTCACCTCTTGATTATCCTATCCTAACACCTTTGGTATATTCATTTCATTTGTGCATCATTTGAGGCTGGCCTCATTATTCATTGGGAACTTTAACTTTAACCGACATAGATCATGTGAGCATCATGAAATCCAGTGTCTTCCACACCAAAAAAGAGGTGGAATCACCGGCCAAGTGACCCAAACATGCTAGCGTACATGGGGAATTTAACCCCGCCATATCCCTATATTGACAGTATAGGTTCGAAGACCAGGAGATATAAGGAGACCCAACCCGGCAAGCCGGACAGTCTCATCTCATGATAGTTACGTGAACCTCCGCCCTTCCCGAAAGAAGGCATCACCACTCAAGCTATAGCCTATCGGTGCCTCAGTATAAAGTTCCATTACATTCATCCATACGTCAGGAAGCTGGGCTTCTAGTATGAGGACATCATAGCTCATTAATGATTTCTCATCTCATCATTAGTATTAAGTGTGTTAATCTCAATACTTTCATTAGAGTGTTCATAGAGACTGGTCTCTTCATTATCTTACACTCTCATAGGTGAGTACGTTTTGGTAACATTTACTTAGGCTCATTTGAGATTGCTCTCATCATTTGCATTAGCCTCATATCATGTTGTCACCACATTCATTATCATTAGCACATTTGCTCTTCATAGTTACTCACCCCTTATTACGTGAATGTTCATTTCATCATATGCCAATGCACTTGGCCATTTAGTGTGTTTCACACCCTTACTTAACCCTTCTAGGGTTTCATCATTTCATTGTTCATTTCATCATTTCATTGTTCATTTCATCATATGCCAATATACTTGGCCATTTAGTGTATCTTACACTCGTACTTAACCCTTCTAGGGTTTCATCATTTCATTACATACATCTTAGGTTCACTTACTTTTAAACGTATGTTAGACTTATGGGTCTATACATACAAGCCATGAGGCTTCATTCATAGTTCGTTGAGTGACTCATACATTCCTAAGATTATGTAGTACAAGACTTATGTATCTTGTATATATGCCAAGATCTTTATTTCGATCTAAGTAGGTGACATTATTCTTAAACATTTAATTCACGTATGACTTCTGTATCAATACGGAAATTTGGGCAAGGGAACCCAAGTTCGAACCACTTGGACAATACTTGCATTTTTCCTTGACTTCATTATTAGTCTTCATAACATTGGGACCCTAGATCGAACCCGAACATCAACATTCTATCTTTATTTTTCTCCTTGGGTTTTCTCTTAATTTGGCCGAAGGGTTGTGGGTTCGAACCCCCACAACCCCTTTTTAGTTTTTCTTAAAATCTTACTGTCCCATTTCTCCTAGACCAAGAGGTTGTGGGATAAAACCCCTTATATTTCACTCTTTATTTTCGCTGGAAATTAGGAGGTTGTGGGTTCGAACCCCCACAGCCTCCTTATTTTAATTTTAAATTCGCTAGGGGCTGTGAGGTTGTGGGTTCCAACCCCCACAGCCTCCTATTTTAATTTTTAATTAAAATCCACTAAGCTAGACGTTTTGGCAGTGAGGTTGTGGGATCGAGCCCCCACAGCCTCACTTTATTTTCTTAATTAATTCCGCCATTCTCCTTTCTAGCCCTGAGGTCGTGGGTTCGATTCCCACGCCTCACATTTTCTTTTCTTTAATTTTTTTCTTCTCTCATTCGCAGCCTGGAGGTCGTGGGTTCGATTCCCACACCTCCCATTTATTTATTTAATTATTGTTCTCTCCTTTCCCAACCAGTGAACCCGATTTCGATTCTCCCCAGCCCCCTTTTCTTTTCTTTTTTGCGAATTACAACTGTCACTCGGGTGAGGTCACGGGTTCGAATCCTGGTGGCCTTACCCCTTTAAAATTTATTAAATTTCCAGATTTCTTCATTAAAATTTAGTCTAAATTAACACTGCATTGTTGCTGGAAATTTTGGTCATTTTTCAGTTCATTTTTATCAACGTTTTCACTTGAACTCCTAAGGTAATTCGTAGACCATTCAACACATCTTTAGCTGCATCTTTCATAGGTTCGTTTGGCTAAAAGATTGTCACTCAAATCAGCCACATTTAATTACAATGAATATAATGATTTACATATGTTTATGCACGTAAACAACAACCAAAAACTTCACGAAATGAAGCCTAAGCCGAGGCCCTAGTCACAGTCACAAATTTGCACACAATTGCACATAACTTCGAACACACATGGGTTGTCATTTTCATGATTTCACGTACACAAATATATTCACATTCAGCACAAAAACATCACATATACCTAAATCTACCAGCAATCATACCCAACCTACGAATCATTGGGAGCTAGTGACAGGGACATGCAACGGGGAAACAACCCTAGTTTTTGGACTGAATAACTGAACCTTAAAGGGTCTCTTGGGAAAGGGATCAACAGAGAAGAAACCCATACCTTATTTGATTGTTCAAACGTTGAAGTTGCTGCCCAAACCTTTCTCCAAAACCACGTACAACTCACTGAAAGTGTCACCACTACTCGACAGAAATCTCCCCTTTGCCTTAACGTTTTTGGTTATTTTGTTTTCTTAGACTTTTCTTGTTTGTTCTTCAAGTGTGAAGAACTTCAATATTTGTTCTGTTCTTGAAGTTGTTTTTGGCAGAGAGAAATCGTGAAGTTTAAACGTGTGAGTGAGAGATAAACGTGATAGGAGAGTGTTACCATAGGTTTAGGAGTCTAATTCAAGACTTAGTCAAATAGGGTTTGATTAAATTAATAAAATCTGATTTATTTTAACTAATACGTGAAAGGACCATTTTGCCCTTTCGAAATCAGATTTTAAACAATAATTAAATCACCAATTCGATGCTTCCGTTGGGGCTCGAACCCGGGTGGAGTGACCATCGCGAAACGGATCATTTCGGGTTGACTCGACCCTAACCGGTTCTTTAATTAAATTAATTAATTAATCAATTAATTCCTTAGGGTAATTACTATATTACCTTGGCCTAGAAAAGACCATTTTACCCCTGGACCCTCAAAACTTAAGATTTCTTCTTTTTAAGTCCGGTAAAGACTCCTTCGATTAAATCTTCGTTCTCGAGAGCCCTACATGGTTGGTTCCAACCTTTCCAAGCTCAACAAACCCCCCAAGTTAGTTGGCTTGGCCGTAGTAAGGGTTCTGAGGTCTGGTTCTACGCGCATCAATCCGTGTGAACCTTGGTCTAGTCGCAAGCATTCTTGACACCTTAAGCATTTCTTATCTTATTCATTTTTAGGGTTGTTACATTATCCCCCCCTTAGGAACATTCGTCCCTGAATGACACTACCACTATATATCGTAGTGTCAGCCAGATCATAACATAATCACTATGCACAGTCAAGCAATAGCAACAAAATATGGAGAGATAAGGAAACATAGACTTAAGAGTAGGAAGTCTAACCTCAAGAGCTAAAAAGATGAGGGTAGCGGGATCTCATGTCGGCCTCAGCCTCCCATGTAGCACCCTCAACAAGATGATTTCTCCACAATACTTTCAGTGTGGCAATCTCCTTGTTCCTCAGCCCTTGATCTGTCTGTCTAAGATATCAACAAGTACCTCCTCATAGGACAAGTCTTCCTCGACCCCCAAACCTTCCACAGGTAGAATCGATGCTGGATCACCTAGGCACTTCTTTAACATGGATACATGAAAGACTGGATGGACAGAAGCTAGCTCCGCAGGCAATGCCAACTCATAGGCCACCTCACCCACACGCTGTAGGATCTCGTATGGCCCAACATACCTCGGACTCAACTTCCCCTTCCTGCCAAACCTCATCACCCCCTTCATAGGTGATATCTTCAGATAGACCTGGTCACCAACATCAAACTCTAAGGGTCGTTTTCTGTTATCTGCATATGACTTCTGCCGACTATAAGCAGTAGCCAACCTGTCCCTAATCACTCTGACCTTCTCTAAGGCCTCATGAATGATCTCTGGACCCAAAATGGATGACTCTCCAACCTCGAACCACCCAACTGGAGATCTACACCTCCTACCATACAGTGCCTTAAACGGTGCCATCCCAATGCTGGAGTGATAGATATTATTATGCGAGAACTCTATCAATGGCAGATGGTCATCCCAGCTACCTCTAAAGTCAATCACACACGCTCTCAACATATCCTCCAATGTCTGAATGGTGCACTCTGCCTGCCCATCAGTCTGAGGATGAAAGTCAGTACTAAGCTTTACCTGCGTGCCCAAGCTCTTCTGGAAAGATCTCCAGAAATGTGAAGTAAACTGAGCTCCTCTATCTGAAATGATAGACAAAGGAATCCCATGCCATCTCACAATCTCATCAATATAGAGTCTTGCATAATCCTCGGCTCTGTAAGTAGACTTCACAGGGATAAAGTGGGCAAACTTAGTCAATCTGTCCACAATAACCCATATGGAGTCATGCTGCCTCCTAGTTCTCGGAAGACCGACCACGAAGTCCATATTAATGGCCTCCCACTTCCAAGTCGGAACCTCAATAATCTGATTCAGACCGCCAGGCTTAAGATGTTCTTCCTTAACCTGCTGACAATTAGGACACTTGGCCACATATTCTGCAATGTCCTTCTTCATGCCATCCCACCGATAAATCTGCTTAAGATCATGATACATCTTGGTGGAACCTGGATGTATGGAATATCTGGAACCATGGGCCTCTGCAACAATCCTGGTTCGCAAAGCATCCACATCTGGTACACACAGCCTGTCCTGATACCTAAGTATGCCATCACCTCCCAAAGCGAAAGACTCATTCATTTTTATCAACACTGAGTCCTTCAGCTCCATCAACACAGGATCGAGATGCTGACCCTACTTGACTTCAACTATCAAGGATGATTCAGAACCAGGATGAACTGAAACACCCCCACTAGTAGAGTCAACCAATCGCACACCCAGTATGGCCAGTCTGTGTACATCTTTCACCAACTCCTTCTTCTCATCCTCAACGTGGGCGGTACTTTCCATGCTCATCCTGCTCAATGCATCAGCCACAACATTAGCCTTACCTGGATGGTAGTGAACATTCATGTCATAATCCTTCAACAGCTCCAACCATCTCCGCTGACGTAGATTCAACTCCCCCTGTGTGAACACGTAATGGAGACTCTTGTGGTCTGTGAATACATCCACATGCACCCCATACAAGTAGTGCCTCCACAGCTTCAGTGCAAACACCACATCTGCCAACTCCAGGTCATGAGTGGGATAATTCTTCTCATGAACCTTGAGCTGTCTGGACGCATAGGCTATCACCTTACCAACCTGCATAAGAACACAACCCAAACCAACCCTAGATTCATCATAATAAACAGTGTAATTCTCACCACACTTAGGCAAAGTAAGAACCGGGGCTGAAGTGAGTCTGTCCTTGAGCTCCTGGAAACTCTTCTCACAAGTCTCCGTCCATTCAAACTTGGCTTTCTTCTTAGTCAAAGCTGTCAGTGGGGAAGCAATGGAAGAAAAGCCCTCCACGAACCTGCGGTTGTAACCAGCCAATCCCAGAAAACTACGGATGTCAGTGGGAGTAAGAGGCTTTGGCCAGTTCTTCACAGCCTCAGTCTTCCTGGGATCCACCTCCACGCCCTGATCGGACACAACATGACCTAGGAAGGTCACTGATCTAAGCTAAAATTCACACTTGCTGAATTTGGCATACAACTTATGTTGTCTAAGTACCTGCAAGGTTAGTCTCAAATGTTGTTCATGCTCTTCCTTGGTCTTAGAGTAGATGAGTATGTCATCAATGAATACTATGACGAAAGAGTCAAGGTATTCACGAAAAAATCGGTTCATGAGGTCTATAAATGCAGCAGGTGCATTCGTAAGACCAAATAACATGACTAAGAACTCATAGTGACCATAACGGGTACAAAAGGCTGTCTTTGGGATATCTCCATCCCTAACCCTAAGCTGATGATACCCTGAACAAAGATCATCTTAGAGAAGAAACTAAACCCTTGGAGTTTATCGAACAAATCATCTATTCTGGGAAGTGGATACTTATTCTTTATAGTGACTTTGTTGAGCAGCCGATAATCGATACACATTCTAAGGGTTCCATCTTTCTTTTTCACAAACAACACTGGAGCGCCCCAAGGGGATATGCTCGCATGAATGAAACCCTTGTCAGTGAGATCTTTTAACTGCAGCTTCAATTCTTTGAGTTCAGTTGGAGCCATTCTGTAAGGAGTAATTGAAATTGGTTTAGTATTGGGTTCTAAGTCGATACCAAAATCAATCTCTCGAGGGGGAGGGACTCCAGGCAAATCATCAGGAAATACATCTAGGAACTCATTCACTACAGGCACTGAGTCTATGGAAGGAATGTCATGATCTAAATCATGAACACTCATAAGATGACACAATAACCCCTTGGACATCATTTTATTGGCCTTAAGGTTTGAAATCAAGAGGTTAGAATGACTGGAGTTGTACCCCTCCTAGACTAGCTCCTCTTCATCAGGGAAACGAAATCTCACCACTCTACTACGACAGTCCAAGCAAGCGCAACAACTATGAAGCCAGTCATTGCCAAGAATAAAATCAAAATCATGCATGGGTAACTCAACCAAGTCTGCACACATAGTCTTACCACTTTCAACTATTGGACAATCCTTGTATACTCTATCAGTTCTTACATTTTCTCCTAAAGGTGTACTAACCACTATAGGATCATGCAGAACTTCAGGTAATATCTCAAAAGTGAGAGCAAGCAAAGGAGTTACAAAGGAAAGCGTAGACCCTGGATCAATTAAAGCATAAACAGAAGTTGAGAATACTTGCAGCATACCTGTGACCACATCAGCGGACTTCTCCTGCTCCTCCCTGCCCTTCAGGGCATAAAACCTGTTCCTCAGAGGAGGCTCGGCTGCTGCTGCACCCTGTGGATTAGGCCTAGGCTGAGCATTACCTCCAGCCTAACCTCTGTTCTGTGGGCAGTCTCTAACCATGTGCCCACTCTTACCGCAACCGAAGCAGACATTAGTGCCCTGTCTGCACTCTCCACTATGAGCACGGCCACACTTAGCACAGTTCTTTTTGGGACGCTGCATCTCACCTCCATTGCTTTTCTTGGGCTCAGGTCTGCCTCCTCTAGGTGCTGTACTCCTCTGAGAATTAGAGTTCCCAGAACTCTGTTGCCCCTTATTGAACCTGGGCTGCTCACGGACGCCAAAATTGTTTTTGTGGCCCATGGATGGGACCTGCGTGATCTTGAGGCTTAGGCCTCCTAGCATCATGAATACCCCTCATTTTGCGACTGTCCTCTACCTGCTGGACATGCACCATCAACCTGGAGAGGTCCATATTATCATGGAGCATTGCAGACCGACACTCCTCCTCCAGATATCCATTAATTCCTGTGAGGAACCTGCTCATCTCATCCTTGCTGTTAGACACAAGGGAAGTAGCATACTGGATAATTTAACAAATTTTAGGGAATACTCCCTGACTGTCATAGATCCCTGCTTAAGGTTGATGAACTCCTCAACCTTGGCTTCCCTCATCTCTTTGGGAAAGAATCTCTCCAGAAAGGCTGTCTTAAACAGCTCCCAAGTGACTGGAACTCCGCCCAAAGCTCAGCTATCCTGCCACATCTTGCACCAAGTCTGTGCAACATCCTTGAGCTGATAGGAAGCCAGCTCAGCCTTCTCAGTATCTATGGCCCCCATAGCCACCAAAATCTTAGGCACTTCGTCCACAAACTCCTAGGGATCCTCTAAAGTCTTGGACCCTGTGAAAATAGGAGGATTCATCCTCATGAAGTCTCTCAGCCTGTTAGCCATGCTACGAACCTGTGGGTTCTCCCTCTGAACATCCTGCCGGTTGACCTGGGCAGTCATAGCCTGGTCCTTCATAGTAATGGCCTGTGCCATCTGAGCCAGTGATGCCCTCACCTCAGCATCAGTCAACCCAGCTGGGTTAACTGGCATAGCCACTCCTTCAGCTGGAGCCTGGGGTGGAACCTGATTGCCCCTAGCAGCTGCACCTCCTCTCCTCTGACCAATGGTTCTCTTAGTATTCATTCTCTGAAAACAACAAATATTGATGTTAGACACGCTCATAACACCAAGAAATTAGACATTAGGAAAAGCACGATATGATCAGAAGAAGGGAAAGTTTCCTACGCATCATGCAGTCTTTAATTCAGGATAGTGGTGCACTTCACTACCATGACTTAGAAACTACTCAATGTCGTTGATGTGAACTCATTATTCTCGGAACTTAACCTAGTGCTCAAATACCAACTTTGTCACGACCGAAATCCAGACCCCAGACGAGACCGGCGTCGTTGACCTCTCAGAGGTTGCAGACAAGCCTACTTATGTCATTCTTACTTCATCTAGGTTAATTTTAGCGGAAAATTTGAAACTTTTTGATTCTTAACATACTTATTAAACATTCTCATTAATACGTAATTGTTCACCATCAACTATCTAATATTAAGATCATCAAATGAAAGAAATAGTTAATATAGCAATAAAGATGTACTTGCCAAAATGGCACCAATACAATGTCTGAATAAAACAGGAAAGAAACGCTAGTGGAACATGATCCACTAGCTCACACTAAAACTAAGCTAGAATATAAATGGCAGCATCCTCGAAAGCATGAGGTCCTACCAAGTTCAGATGAATGCTCGACGTCTGGATAACTTCAGCGTAAACCTGTAGCTCTAGCGTCCACCTGTGCCTGCACCTAAAATTGTAGAGTTGTATAGGGTTAGTACACACTTGTACTAAGTATGGGTATATGCAAGCACACACCAAGGACATGAATGAGAAAGGATAGCTGTTTCCTAACAACATGATTATAGAAAGTCAAGTCAGTGGACCTGCCAAAAATGGGATTAGGAATGTTAGTGAACTTTCCAAATTTGGATTAGGAAAGTCATGCCATGAGAGTAACATGCATCATCATACTTATCATATTGCACACAACACATAACATCTTACACATAGCACATATCATATAACATACAACACATAACATCTTTTATAATATTCATTCATATGCCATGAGACCTTGGAATCATGGACTTGACATTAAGACTTTCCAAAATGAGGGCTCAACATATGGTACCTCAACTAGGGAATCTTCATTAGCAAACACAGAGTCTGCTTCATTCATTCATACGTACTTCATTTTATTTTTGTTCATAGGCTAGTGTGAACACCAGCTATACCTAGGATGTAGTTTAAGACTTTTATCGGGTTTGCTGTGCAATGATCTAGAATAACCTAGTGTCATTACTTGAGTCTAGCTCACCTCTTGATTATCCTATCCTAACACCTTCGGTATCATTCATTTCATTATGTGCATCATTTGAGGCTGGCCTCATTCATTCATTGGGAACTTTATCTTTAACCGACATAGATCATGTGAGCATCATGAAATCCAGTGTCTTCCCCACACCAAAAAGAGGTGGAATCACCGGCCAAAGTGACCCAAAACATGCTAGCGTACATGGGAATTTAACCCCGCCAGATCCCTATATTGACATTATAGGTTCGAAGACCAGGAGATATAAGGAGACCCATACCCGGCAAGCCGGACAGTCTCATCTCATGAGAGTTACGTGAACCTCCGTCCTTCCCGAAAGAAGGCATCACCGCTCATAGCTAGCCTATCGGTGCTCAGTATAAAGTTCCATTACATTCATCTCATACGTCATGGAAGCTGGCTTCTAGTATGAGGACATCATAGCTCATTAGATGATTTCTCATCTCATCATTAGTATTAAGTGTGTTAATCTCAATACTTTTATTAGAGTGTTCATAGAGACTGGTCTCTTCATTATCTTACACTCTCATAGGTGAGTACGTTTTGGTAACATTTACTTAGGCTCATTTGAGATTGCTCTCATCATTTGCATTAGCCTCATATCATGTTGTCACCACATTCATTATCATTAGCACATTTGCTCTTCATAGTTACTCACCCCTTATTACGTGAATGTTCATTTCATCATATGCCAATGCACTTGGCCATTTAGTGTGTTTCACACCCTTACTTAACCCTTCTAGGGTTTCATCATTTCATTGTTCATTTTATCATTTCATTGTTCATTTCATCATTTCATTGTTCATTTCATCATATGCCAATATACTTGGCCATTTAGTGTATCTTACACTCGTACTTAACCCTTCTAGGGTTTCATCATTTCATTACATACATCTTAGGTTCACTTACTTTTAAACGTATGTTAGACTTATGGGTCTATACATACAAGCCATGAGGCTTCATTCATAGTTCGTTAAGTGACTCATACATTCCTAAGATTATGTAGTACAAGACTTATGTATCTTGTATATATGCCAAGATCTTTATTTCGATCTAAGTAGGTGACATTATTCTTAAACATTTAATTCACGTATGACTTATGTATCAATACGGAAATTTGGGCAAGGGAACCCAAGTTCGAACCACTTGGACAATACTTGCATTTTTCCTTGACTTCATTATTAGTCTTCATAACATTGGGACCCTAGATCGAACCCCAACATCAACATTCTATCTTTATTTTTCTCCTTGGGTTTTCTCTTAATTTGGCCGAAGGGTTGTGGGTTCGAACCCCCACAACCCCTTTTTAGTTTTTCTTAAAATCTTACTGTCCCATTTCTCCTAGACCAAGAGGTTGTGGGATAAAACCCCTTATATTTCACTCTTTATTTTCGCTGGAAATTGGGAGGTTGTGGGTTCGAACCCCCACAGCCTCCTTATTTTAATTTTAAATTCGCTAGGGGCTGTGAGGTTGTGGGTTCCAACCCCCACAGCCTCCTATTTTAATTTTTAATTAAAATCCACTAAGCTAGACGTTTTGGCAGTGAGGTTGTGGGATCGAGCCCCCACAGCCTCACTTTATTTTCTTAATTAATTTCGCCATTCTCCTTTCTAGCCCTGAGGTCGTGGGTTCGATTCCCACGCCTCACATTTTCTTTTCTCTAATTTTTTTCTTCTCTCATTCGCAGCCTGGAGGTCGTGGGTTCGATTCCCACACCTCCCATTTATTTATTTAATTATTGTTCTCTCCCAACCAGTGAACCCGATTTCGATTCTCCCCAGCCCCCTTTTCTTTTCTTTTTTGCGAATTACAACTGTCACTCGGGTGAGGTCACGGGTTCGAATCCTGGTGGCCTCACCCCTTTAAAATTTATTAAATTTCCAGATTTCTTCATTAAAATTTAGTCTAAATTAACACTGCATTGTTGCTGGAAATTTTGGTCATTTTTCAGTTCATTTTTATCAACGTTTTCACTTGAACTCCTAAGGTAATTCGTAGACCATTCAACACATCTTTAGGTGCATCTTTCATAGGTTCGTTTGGCTAAAAGATTGTCACTCAAATCAGCCACATTTAATTACAATGAATATCATGATTTACATATGTTTATGCACGTAAACAACAACCAAAAACTTCACGAAATGAAGCCTAAGCCGAGGCCCTAGTCACAGTCACAAATTTGCACACAATTGCACATAACTTCGAACACACATGGGTTGTCATTTTCATGATTTCACGTACACAAATATATTCACATTCAGCACAAAAACATCACATATACCTAAATCTACCAGCAATCATACCCAACCTACGAATCATTGGGAGCTAGTGACAGGGACATGCAACGGGGAAACAACCCTAGTTTTCGGACTGAATAACTGAACCTTAAAGGGTCTCTTCGGAAAGGGACCAAGAGAGAAGAAACCCATACCTTATTTGATTGTTCAAACGTTGAAGTTGCTGCCCAAACCTTTCTCCAAAACCACGTCCAACTCACTGAAAGTGTCACCACTACTCGACGGAAATCTCCCCTTTGCCATAACGTTTTTGGTTATTTTGTTTTCTTAGACTTTTAGTGTTTGTTCTTCAAGTGTGAAGAACGTCAATATTTGTTCTTTTCTTGAAGTTGTTTTTGGCAAAGAGAAATCATAAAGTTTGAACGTGTGAGTGAGATAAACGTGATAGGAGAGTGTTACCATAGGTTTAGGAGTCTAATTCAAGACTTAGTCAAATAGGGTTTAATTAAATTAATAAAATTTGATTTATTTTAACTAATACGTGAAAGGACCATTTCGCCCTTTCGAAATTAGATTTTAAACAATAATTAAATCACCAATTCGATGCTTCCGTTGGGGCTCGAACCCGGGTGGAGTGACCACCGCGAAACGGATCATTTCGGGTTGACTCGACCCTAACCGGTTCTTTAATTAAATTAATTAATTAATCAATTAATTCCTTAGGGTAATTACTATATTACCTTGGCCTAGAAAAGACCATTTTACCCCTGGACCCTCAAAACTTAAGATTTCTTCTTTTTAAGTCCGGTAAAGACTCCTTCGATTAAATCTTCATTTTCGAGAGCCCTACATGGTTGGTTCCAACCTTTCCAAGCTCAACTAACTCCCCAAGTTAGTTGGCTTGGCCGTAGTAAGGGTTCTGAGGTCTGGTTCTACGCGCATCAATCCGTGTGAACCTTGGTCTAGTCGCAAGCATTCTTGACACCTTAAGCATTTCTTATCTTATTCATTTTTAGGGTTGTTACATTATCCCCCCCTTTGGAACATTTGTCCCTGAATGACACTACCACTATATATCGTAATGTCAGCCAGATCATAACATAATCACTATGCACAGTCAAGCAATAGCAACAAAATATGGAGAGATAAGGAAACATAGACTTAAGAGTAGGAAGTCTAACCTCAAGAGCTAAAAAGATGAGGGTAGCGGGATCTCATGTCGGCCTCAGCCTCCTATGTAGCACCCTCAACAAGATGATTTCTCCACAATACTTTTAGTGTGGCAATCTCCTTGTTCCTCAGCCCTTGATCTGTCTGTCTAAGATATCAACAAGTACCTCCTCATAGGACAAGTCTTCCTCGACCCCCAAACCTTCCACAGGTAGAATCGATGCTGGATCACCTAGGCACTTCTTTAACATGGATACATGAAAGACTGGATGGACAGAAGCTAGCTCCGCAGGCAATGCCAACTCATAGGCCACCTCACCCACACGCTGTAGGATCTCGTATGGCCCAACATACCTCGGACTCAACTTCCCCTTCCTGCCAAACCTCATCACCCCCTTCATAGGTGATATCTTCAGATAGACCTGGTCACCAACATCAAACTCTAATGGCCGTTTTCTGTTATCTGCATATGACTTCTGCCGACTGTAAGCAGTAGCCAACCTGTCCCTAATCACTCTGACCTTCTCTAAGGCCTCATGAATGATCTCTGGACCCAAAATGGATGACTCTCCAACCTCGAACCACCCAACTGGAGATCTACACCTCCTACCATACAGTGCCTTAAACGGTGCCATCCCAATGCTGGAGTGATAGATATTATTATGCGAGAACTCTATCAATGGCAGATGGTCATCCCAGCTACCTCTAAAGTCAATCACACACGCTCTCAACATGTCCTCCAATGTCTGAATGGTGCACTCTGCCTGCCCATCAGTCTGAGGATGAAAGGCAGTACTAAGCTTTACCTGCGTGCCCAAGCTCTTCTAGAAAGATCTCCAGAAATGTGAAGTAAACTGAGCTCCTCTATCTGAAATGATAGACAAAGGAATCCCGTGCCATCTCACAATCTCATCAATATAGAGTCTCGCATAATCCTCGGCTCTGTAAGTAGACTTCACAGGGATAAAATGGGCAGACTTAGTCAATCTATCCACAATAACCCATATGGAGTCATGCTGCCTCCTAGTTCTCGGAAGACCGACCACGAAGTCCATATTAATGGCCTCCCACTTCCAAGTCGGAACCTCAATAATATGATTCACACCTCCAGGCTTAAGATGTTCTTCCTTAACTTGCTGACAATTAGGACACTTGGCAACATATTCTGCAATGTCCTTCTTCATACCATCCCATCGATAAATCTGCTTAAGATCATGATACATCTTGGTGGAACCTGGATGTATGGAATATCTGGAACCATGGGCCTCTACAACAATCCTGGTTCGCAAATCATCCACATCTGGTACACACAGCCTGTCCTGATACCTAAGTATGCCATCACCTCCCAAAGCGAAAGACTCATTCATTTTTATCAACACTGAGTCCTTCAGCTCCATCAACACAGGATCGAGATGCTGACCCTGCTTGACTTCAACT
The DNA here is from genome assembly GCA_016801875.1 of Solanum sitiens. Lineage (NCBI taxonomy): Eukaryota > Viridiplantae > Streptophyta > Magnoliopsida > Solanales > Solanaceae > Solanum > Solanum sitiens. The sequence goes on along the minus strand of JABWTJ010000886.1, from coordinate 69,738 downwards.
ATCAAGGATGATTCAGAACCAGGATGAACTGAAACACCCCCACCAGTAGAGTCAACCAATCGCACACCCAGTCTGGCCAATCTGTGTACATCTTTCACCAACTCCTTCTTCTCATCCTCAACGTGGGCGGTACTTCCCATGCTCATCCTGCTCAATGCATCAGCCACAACATTAGCCTTACCTGGATGGTAGTGAACATTCATGTCATAATCCTTCAACAGCTCCAACCATCTCCGCTGACGTAGATTCAACTCCCTCTGTGTGAACACGTACTGGAGACTCTTATGGTCTGTGAATACATCCACATGCACCCCATACAAGTAGTGCCTCCACAGCTTCAGTGCAAACACCACATCTGCCAACTCCAGGTCATGAGTGGGATAATTCTTCTCATGAACCTTGAGCTGTCTGGACGCATAGGCTATCACCTTACCAACCTGCATAAGAACACAACCCAAACCAACCCTAGATTCATCACAATAAACAGTGTAATTCTCACCACACTTAGGCAAGGTAAGAACCAGGGCTGAAGTGAGTCTGTCCTTGAGCTCCTGGAAACTCTTCTCACAAGTCTCCGTCCATTCAAACTTGGCTTTCTTCTTAGTCAAAGCTGTCAGTAGGGAAGCAATGGAAGAAAAGCCCTCCACGAACCTGCGGTAGTAACCAGCCAATCCCAGAAAACTACGGATGTCAGTGGGAGTAAGAGGCTTTGGCCAGTTCTTCACAGCCTCAGTCTTCCTGGGATCCATCTCCACGCCCTGATCGGACACAACATGACCTAGAAAGGTCACTTATCTAAGCTAAAATTCACACTTGCTGAATTTGGCATACAACTGATGTTGTCTAAGTACCTGCAAGGTTAGTCTCAAATGCTGTTCATGCTCTTCCTTGGTCTTAGAGTAGATGAGAATGTCATCAATGAATACTATGACGAAAGAGTCAAGGTATTCACAAAAAACTCGGTTCATGAGGTCTATAAATGCAGCAGGTGCATTCGTAAGACAAAATGACATGACTAAGAACTCATAGTGACCATAACGGGTACAAAAGGCTGTCTTTGGGATATCTCCATCCCTAACCCTAAGCTGATGATACCCTGAACAAAGATCATCTTAGAGAAGAAACTAAGCCCTTGGAGTTTATCGAACAAATCATCTATTCTGGGAAGTGGATACTTATTCTTTATAGTGACTTTGTTGACCAGCCGATAATCGATACACATTCTAAGGGTTCCATCTTTCTTTTTAACAAACAACACTGGAGCGCCCCAAGGGGATATGCTCGGCTGAATAAAACCCTTGTCAGTGAGATCTTTTAACTGCAGCTTCAATTCTTTGAGTTCAGTTGGAGCCATTCTGTAAGGAGGAATTGAAATTGGTTTAGTATCAGGTTCTGAGTCGATACCAAAATCAATCTCTCGAGGGGGAGGGACTCCAGGCAAATCATCAGGAAATACATCTAGGAACTCATTCACTACAGGCACTGAGTCTATGGAAGGAATGTCATGATCTAAATCATGAACACTCATAAGATGACACAATAACCCCTTGGACATCATTTTACTGGCCTTAAGGTTCGAAATCAAGAGGTTAGAATGACTGGAGTTGTACCCCTCCCAGACTAGCTCCTCTTCATCAGGGAAACGAAATCTCACCACTCTACTACGACAGTCCAAGCAAGCATAACAACTATGAAGCCAGTCCATGCCAAGAATAACATCAAAATCATGCATGGGTAACTCAACCAAGTCTGCACACATAGTCTTACCACTTACAACTATTGGACAATCCTTGTATACTCTATCAGTTCTTACATTTTCTCCTAAAGGTGTACTAACCACTATAGGATCATGCAGAACTTCAGGTAATATCTCAAAAGTGAGAGCAAGCAAAGGAGTTACAAAGGAAAGCGTAGACCCTGGATCAAGTAAAGCATAAATAGAAGTTGAGAATACTTGCAGCATACCTGTGACCACATCAGCGAACTTCTCCTGCTCCTCCCTGCCCTTCAGGGCATAAAACCTGTTCCTCATAGGAGGCTCGGCTGCTGCTGCACCCTGTGGATTAGGCCTAGGCTGAGCATTACCTCCAGCCTGACCTCTGTTCTGTGGGCAGTCTCTAACTATGTGCCCACTCTTACCGCAACCGAAGCAGACATTAGTGCCCTGTCTGCACTCTCCACTGTGAGCACGGCCACACTTAGCACAGTTCTTTTTGGGACGCTGCATCTCACCTCCATTGCTTTTCTTGGGCTCAGGTCTGCCTCCTCTAGGTGCTGTACTCCTCTGAGTATTAGAGTTCATAGAACTCTGTTGCCCCTTATTGAACCTGGGCTGCTCACGGACGCCAAAATTGTTTTTGTGGCCCATGGATGGGACCTGCGTGATCTTGAGGCTTAGGCTTCCTAGCATCATGAATACCCCTCATTTTGCGATTGTCCGCTACCTGCTGGACATGCACCATCAACCTGGAGAGGTCCATATTATCATGGAGCATTGCAGACCGCCACTCCTCCTCCAGATCTCCATTAATTCCTGTGAGGAACCTGCTCATGTCATCCTTGCTGTTAGACACAAGGGAAGTAGCATACTGGATAATTTAACAAATTTCAGGGAATACTCCCTGACTGTCATAGATCCCTGCTTAAGGTTGATGAACTCCTCAACCCTGGCTTCCCTCATCTCTCTGGGAAAGAATCTCTCCAGAAAGGCTGTCTTAAACAGCTCCCAAGTGACTGGAACTCCGCCCAAAGCTCGGCTATCCTGCCACATCTTGCACCAAGTCTGTGCAATATCCTTGAGCTGATAGGAAACCAGCTCATCAGCCTTCTCAGTATATATGGCCCCCATAGCCACCAAAATCTTAGGCATTTCGTCCACAAACTCCTAGGGATCCTCTGAAGTGTTGGACCCTGTGAAAATAGGAGGATTCATCCTCATGAAGTCTCTCAGCCTGTCAGCCATGCTACGAACCGGTGGGTTCTCCCTCTGAACATCCTGCCGGTTGACCTGGGCAGTCATAGCCTGGTCCTGCATAGTAATGGCCTGTGCCATCTGAGCCAGTGATGCCTCACCTCAGCATCAGTCAACCCAGTTGGGTTAACTGGCATAGCCACTCCTTCAGCTGGAGCCTGGGGTGGAACCTGATTGCCCCTAGCAGCGGCACCTCCTCTCCTCTGACCAATAGTTCTCTTAGTATTCATTCTCTGAAAACAACAAATATTGATGTTAGACACGCTCATAACACCAAGAAATTAGACATTAGGAAAAGCACGATTTGATCAGAAGAAGGGAAATTTTCCTATGCATCATGCAGTCTTTAATTCAGGATAGTGGTGCACTTCACTACCATGACTTAGAAACTACTCAATGTCGTTGATGTGAACTCATTATTCTCGGAACTTAACCTAGTGCTCTGATACCAACTTTGTCATGACCGAAATCCAGACCCCAGACGAGACCGGCGTCGTTGACCTCTCAGAGGTTGCAGACAAGCCTACTTATGTCATTCTTACTTCATCCAGGTTAATTTTAGCGGAAAATTTGAAACTTTTTGATTCTTAACATACTTATTAAACATTCTCAATAATACGTAATTGTTCACCATCAACCATCTAATATTAAGATCATCAAATGAAAGAAATAGTTAATATAACAATAAAGATGTACTTGCCGAAATGGCACCAATACAATGTCTGAATAAAACAGGAAAGAAACGCTAGTGGAACATACTCCACTAGCTCACACTAAAACTAAGCTAGAATATAAATGGCAGCATCCTCGAAAGCATGAGGGCCTACCAAGTTCAGATGAATGCTCGACGTCTGGATAACTTCAGCATAAACCTGTAGCTCTAGCGTCCACCTGTGCCTGCACCTAAAATTGTAGAGTTGTATAGGGTTAGTACACACTTGTACTAAGTATGGGTATATGCAAGCACACACCAAGGACATGAATGAGAAAGGATAGCTCTTTCCTAACAACATGATTATAGAAAGTCAAGTCAGTGGACCTGCCAAAAATGGGATTAGGAAAGTTAGTGAACTTTCCAAATTTGGATTAGGAAAGTCATGCCATGAGAGTAACATGCATCATCATACTTATCATATTGCACACAACACATAACATCTTACACATAGCACATATCATATAGCATACAACACATAACATCTTTTATAACATTCATTCATATGCCATGAGACCTTGGAATCATGGACTTGACATTAAGACTTTCCAAAATGAGGGCTCAACATATGGTACCTCAACTAGGGAATCTTCATTAGCAAACACAGAGTCTGCTTCATTCATTCATACGTACTTCATTTTATTTTCGTTCATAGGCCAGTGTGAACACCAGCTATACTTAGGATGTAGTTTAAGACTTTTATCGGGTTTGCTGTGCAATGATCAAGAATAACCTTGTGTCATTACTTGAGTCTAGCTCACCTCTTGATTATCCTATCCTAACACCTTCGGTATCATTCATTTGATTATGTGCATCATTTGAGGCTGGCCTCATTCATTCATTGGGAACTTTAACTTTAACCGACATAGATCATGTGAGCATCATGAAATCCAGTGTCTTCCCTACACCAAAAAGAGGTGGAATCACCGGCCAAAGTGACCCAAAACATGCTAGCGTACATGGGAATTTAACCCCGCCAGATCCCTATATTGACATTATAGGTTCGAAGACCAGGAGATATAAGGAGACTCATACCCGGCAAGCCGGACAGTCTCATCTCATGAGAGTTACGTGAACCTCCGTCCTTCCCGAAAGAAGGCATCACCGCTCATAGCTAGCCTATCGGTGCTCAGTATAAAGTTCCATTACATTCATCTCATACGTCATGGAAGCTGGCTTCTAGTATGAGGACATCATAGCTCATTAGATGATTTCTCATCTCATCATAAGTATTAAGTGTGTTAATCTCAATACTTTTATTAGAGTGTTCATAGAGACTGGTCTCTTCATTATCTTACACTCTCATAGGTGAGTACATTTTGGTAACATTTACTTAGGCTCATTTGAGATTGCTCTCATCATTTGCATTAGCCTCATATCATGTTGTCACCACATTCATTATCATTAGCACATTTGCTCTTCATAGTTACTCACCCCTTATTACGTGAATGTTCATTTCATCATATGCCAATGCACTTGGCCATTTAGTGTGTTTCACACCCTTACTTAACCCTTCTAGGGTTTCATCATTTCATTGTTCTTTTCATCATTTCATTGTTCATTTCATCATTTCATTGTTCATTTCATCATATGCCAATATACTTGGCCATTTAGTGTATCTTACACTCGTACTTAACCCTTCTAGGGTTTCATCATTTCATTACATACATCTTAGGTTCACTTACTTTTAAACGTATGTTAGACTTATGGGTCTATACATACAAGCCATGAGGCTTCATTCATAGTTCATTAAGTGACTCATACATTCTTAAGATTATGTAGTACAAGACTTATGTATCTTGTATATATGCCATGATCTTTATTTCGATCTAAGTAGGTGGCATTATTCTTGAACATATAATTCACGTATGACTTATGTATCAATACGGAAATTTGGGCAAGGGAACCCATGTTTGAACCACTTGGACAATACTTACATTTTTCCTTGACTTCATTATTAGTCTTCATAACATTGGGACCCTAGATCTAACCCCAACATTAATATTCTATCTTTATTTTTCTCCTTGGGTTTTCTCTTAATTAGTCCGAAGGGTTGTGGGTTCGAACCCCCACAACCCCTTTTTATTTTTCCTTAAAATATTATTGTCCCATTTCCCCTAGACCAATAGGTTGTGGGATCAAACCCCTTATATTTCACTCTTTATTTTCGCTGGGAATTAGGAGGTTGTGGGTTCGAACCCCCACAGCCTCCTTATTTTAATTTTAAATTCGCTAGGGGCTGTGAGGTTGTGGGTTCCAACCCCCACAACCTCCTATTTTTATTTTTAATTAAAATCCACTAAGCTAGGCGTTTTGGCAGTGAGGTGGTGGGATCGAGCCCCCACAGCCTCACTTTATTTTCTTAAATAATTCCGCCATTCTCCTTTCTAGCCCTGAGGTCGTGGGTTCGATTCCCATGCCTCACATTTTCTTTTCTTTAATTTTTTTCTTCTCTCATTCGCAGCCTGGAGGTCGTGGGTTCGATTCCCACACCTCCCATTTATTTATTTAATTATTGTTCTCTCTTTTCCCAACCAGTGAACCCGATTTCGATTCCCCCCAGCCCCCTTTTCTTTTCTTTTTTTGCGAATAACAACTGTCACTCGGGTGAGGTCACGGGTTCGAATCCTGGTGGCCTCACCCCTTTAAAATTCATTAAATTTCCAGATTTCTTCATTAAAATTTAGTCTAAATTAACACTGCATTGTTGCTGGAAATTTTGGTCATTTTTCAGTTCATTTTTATCAACGTTTTCACTTGAAATCCTAAGGTAATTCGTAGACCATTAAACACATCTTTAGGTGCATCCGTTTGGCTAAAAGATTGTCACTCAAATCAGCCACATTTAATTACAATGAATATAAAGATTTACATATGTTTATGCACGTAAACAACAACCAAAATCATCACGAAATGAAGCCTAAGCCGAGGCCCTAGTCAGAGTCACAAATTTGCACACAATTGCACATAACTTCGAACACACATGGGTTGTCATTTTCATGATTTCACGTACACAAATATATTCACATTCAGTACAAAAATATCACATATACCTAAATCTACCAGCAATCATACCCAACCTACGAATCATTGGGAGCTAGTGACAGGGACATGCAACGGGGAAACAACCCTAGTTTTCGGACTGAATAACTGAACCTTAAAGGGTCTCTTCGGAAAGGGACCAAGAGAGAAGAAACCCATACCTTATTTGATTGTTCAAACGTTGAAGTTGCTGCCCAAACCTTTCTCCAAAACCACGTCCAACTCACTGAAAGTGTCACCACTATTCGACGGAAATCTCCCCTTTGCCTTAACGTTTTTGGTTATTTTGTTTTCTTAGACTTTTCGTGTTTGTTCTTCAAGTGTGAAGAACTTCAATATTTGTTCTTTTCTTGAAGTTGTTTTTGGCAAAGAGAAATCGTAAACGTGTGAGTGAGAGATAAACGTGATAGGAGAGTGTTACCATAGGTTTAGGAGTCTAATTCAAGACTTAGTCAAATAGGGTTTAATTAAATTAATAAAATTTGATTTATTTTAACTAATACGTGAAAGGACCATTTTGCCCTTTCGAAATCAGATTTTAAACAATAATTAAATCACCAATTCGATGCTTCCCTTGGGCTCAAACCCGGGTGGAGTGACCACCGCGAAACGGATCATTTCGGGTTGACTCGACCCTAACCGGTTCTTTAATTAAATTAATTAATTAATCAATTAATTCCTTAGGGTAATTACTATATTACCTTGGCCTAGAAAAGACCATTTTACCCCTGGACCCTCAAAACTTAAGATTTCTTCTTTTTAAGTCCGGTAAAGACTCCTTCGATTAAATCTTTGTTTTTGAGAGCCCTACATGGTTGGTTCCAACCTTTCCAAGCTCAACTAACTCCCCAAGTTAGTTGGCTTGGCCGTAGTAAGGGTTCTGAGGTCTGGTTCTACGCGCATCAATTCGTGTGAACCTTGGTCTAGTCGCAAGCATTCTTGACACCTTAAGCATTTCTTATCTTATTCATTTTTAGGGTTGTTACATTATCCCCCCCTTAGGAACATTCATCCCTGAATGACACTACCACTATATATCGTAATGTCAGCCAGATCATAACATAATCACTATGCACAGTCAAGCAATAGCAACAAAATATGGAGAGATAAGGAAACATAGACTTAAGAGTAGGAAGTCTAACCTCAAGAGCTAAAAAGATGAGGGTAGCGGGATCTCATGTCGGCCTCAGCCTCCCATGTAGCACCCTCAACAAGATGATTTCTCCACAATACTTTCACTGTGGCAATCTCCTTGTTCCTCAGCCCTTGATCTGTCTGTCTAAGATATCAACAAGTACCTCCTCATAGGACAAGTCTTCCTCGACCCCCAAACCTTCCACAGGTAGAATCGATGCTGGATCACCTAGGCACTTCTTTAACATGGATACATGAAAGACTGGATGGACGGAAGCTAGCTCCGCAGGCAATGCCAACTCATAGGCCACCTCACCCACACGCTGTAGGATCTCGTATGGCCCAACATACCTCGGACTCAACTTCCCCTTCCTGCCAAACCTCATCACCCCCTTCATAGGTGATATCTTCAGATAGACCTGGTCACCAACATCAAACTCTAATGGCCGTTTTCTGTTATCTGCATATGACTTCTGCCGACTGTAAGTAGTAGCCAACCTGTCCCTAATCACTCTGTCCTTCTCTAAGGCCTCATGAATGATCTCTGGACCCAAAATGGATGACTCTCCAACCTCGAACCACCCAACTGGAGATCTACACCTCCTACCATACAGTGCCTCAAATGGTGCCATCCCAATGTTGGAGTGATAGTTATTATTATGCGAGAACTCTATCAATGGCAGATGGTCATCCCAGCTACCTCTAAAGTCAATCACACACGCTCTCAACATGTCCTCCAATGTCTGAATGGTGCACTCTGCCTGCCCATCAGTCTGAGGATGAAAGGCAGTACTAAGCTTTACCTGCGTGCCCAAGCTCTTCTGGAAAGATCTCCAGAAATGTGAAGTAAATTGAGCTCCTCTATCTGAAATGATAGACAAAGGAATCTCGTACCATCTCACAATCTCATCAATATAGAGTCTCGCATAATCCTCGGCTCTGTAAGTAGACTTCACAGGGATAAAGTGGGCAAACTTAGTCAATCTGTCCACAATAACCCATATGGAGTCATGCTGCCTCCTAGTTCTCGGAAGACCGACCACGAAGTCCATATTAATGGCCTCCCACTTCCAAGTGGGAACCTCAATAATCTGATTCAGACGGCCAGGCTTAAGATGTTCTTCCTTAACCTGCTGACAATTAGGACACTTGGCCACATATTCTGCAATGTCCTTCTTCATGCCATCCCACCGATAAATCTGCTTAAGATCATGATACATCTTGGTGGAACCTGGATGTATGGAATATCTGGAACCATGGGCCTCTGCAACAATCCTGGTTTGCAAATCATCCACATCTGGTACACACAGCCTGTCCTGATACCCAAGTATACCATCACCTCCCAAAGCGAAAGACTCATTCATTTTTATCAACACTGAGTCCTTCAGCTCCATCAACACAAGATCGAGATGCTGACCCTGCTTGACTTCAACTACCAAGGATGATTCAGAACCAGGATGAACTGAAACACCCCCACTAATAGAGTCAACCAATCGCACACCCAGTCTGGCCAGTCTGTGTACATCTTTCACCAACTCCTTCTTCTCATCCTCAACGTGGGCGGTACTTCCCATGCTCATCCTGCTAAATACATCAGCCACAACATTAGCCTTACCTGGATGGTAGTGAACATTCATGTCATAATCCTTCAATAGCTCCAACCATCTCCGCTGACGTAGATTCAACTCCCTCTATGTGAACACGTACTGGAGACTCTTGTGGTCTGTGAATACATCCACATGCACCCCATACAAGTAGTGCCTCCACAGCTTCAGTGAAAACACCACATCTGCCAACTCCAGGTCATGAGTGGGATAATTCTTCTCATGAACCTTGAGCTGTCTGGATGCATAGGCTATCACCTTACCAACCTGCATAAGAACACAACCCAAACCAACCCTAGATTCATCACAATAAACAGTGTAATTCTCACCACACTTAGGCAAAGTAAGAACCGGGGCTGAAGTGAGTCTGTCCTTGAGCTCCTGGAAACTCTTCTTACAAGTCTCCGTCCATTCAAACTTGGCTTTCTTCTTAGTCAAAGCTGTCAGTGGGGAAGCAATGGAAGAAAAGCCATCCACGAACCTGCGGTAGTAACCAGCCAATCCCAAAAAACTACGGATGTCAGTGGGAGTAAGAGGCTTTGGCCAGTTCTTCACAGCCTCAGTCTTCCTGGGATCCACCTCCACGCCCTGATCGGACACAACATGACCTAGGAAGGTCACTGATCTAAGCCAAAATTCACACTTGCTGAATTTGGCATACAACTGATGTTGTCTAAGTACCTGCAAGGTTAGTCTCAAATGCTGTTCATGCTCTTCCTTGGTCCTAGAGTAGATGAGAATGTCATCAATGAATACTATGACGAAACAGTCAAGGTATTCACGAAAAACTTGGTTCATGAGGTCTATAAATACAGCAGGTGCATTCGTAAGACCAAATGACATGACTAAGAACTCATAGTGACCATAACGGGTACAAAAGGCTGTCTTTGGGATATCTCTATCCCTAACCCTAAGCTGATGATACCCTGAACAAAGATCAATCTTAGAGAAGAAACTAAACCCTTGGAGTTTATCGAACAAATCATCTATTCTGGGAAGTGGATACTTATTCTTTATAGTGACTTTGTTGAGCAGCCGATAATCGATACACATTCTAAGGGTTCCATCTTTCTTTTTCACAAACAACACTGGAGCGCCCCAAGGGGATATGCTCGGCTGAATGAAACCCTTGTCAATGAGATCTTTTAACTGCAGCTTCAATTCTTTGAGTTCAGTTGGAGCCATTCTGTAAGGAGGAATTGAAATTGGTTTAGTATCGGGTTCTAAGTCAATACCAAAATCAATCTCTCGAGGGGGAGGGACTCCAGGCAAATCATCAGGAAATACATCTAGGAACTCATTCACTACAGGCACTGAGTCTATGGAAGGACTGTCATGATCTAAATCATGAACACTCATAAGATGCCACAATAACCCCTTGGACATAATTTTATTGGCCTTAAGGTTCGAAATCAAGAGGTTAGAACGACTCGAGTTGTACCCCTCCCAGACTAGCTCCTCTTCATCAGGGAAACGAAATCTCACCACTCTACTACGACAGTCCAAGCAAGCATAACAACTATGAAGCCAGTCCATGCCAAGAATAACATCAAAATCATGCATGGGTAACTCAACCAAGTCTGCACAGATAGTCTTACCACTTACAACTATTGGACAATCCTTGTATACTCTATCAGTTCTTACATTTTCTCCTAAAGGTGTACTAACCACTATAGGATCATGCAGAACTTCAGGTAATATCTCAAAAGTGAGAGCAAGCAAAGGAGTTACAAAGGAAAGCGTAGACCCTGGATCAAGTAAAGCATAAACAGAAGTTGAGAATACTTGCAGCATACCTGTGACCACATCAGCGGACTTCTCCTGCTCCTCCCTGCCCTTCAGGGCATAAAACCTGTTCCTCATAGGAGGCTCGGCTGCTGCTGCACCCTGTGGATTAGGCCTAGGCTGAGCATTACCTCCAGCCTGACCTCTGTTCTGTGGACAGTCTCTAACCATGTGCCCACTCTTACCGCAACCGAAGCAGACATTAGTGCCCTATCTGCTCCACTGTGAGCACGGCCACACTTAGCACAGTTCTTTCTGGGATGCTGCATCTCACCTCCATTGCTTTTCTTGGGCTCAGGTCTGCCTCCTCTAGGTGCTGTACTCCTCTGAGAATTAGAGTTCCCAGAACTCTGTTGCCCCTTATTGAACCTGGGCTGCTCACGGACGCCAAAATTGTTTTTGTGGCCCATGGATGGGACCTGCGTGATCTTGAGGCTTAGGCCTCCTAGCATCATGAATACCCCTCATTTTGCGACTGTCCTCTACCTGCTGGACATGCACCATCAACCTGGAGAGGTCCATATTATCATGGAGCATTGCAGACCGACACTCCTCCTCCAGATCTCCATTAATTCCTGTGAGGAACCTGCTCATCTCATCCTTGCTGTTAGACACAAGGGAAGTAGCATACTGGATAATTTAACAAATTTCAGGGAATACTCCCTGACTGTCATAGATCCCTGCTTAAGGTTGATGAACTCCTCAACCTTGGCTTCCCTCATCTCTCTGGGAAAGAATCTCTGCAGAAAGGCTGTTTTAAACAGCTCCCAAGTGACTGGAACTCCGCCCAAAGCTCGGCTATCCTGCCACATCTTGCACCAAGTCTATGCAACATCCTTGAACTGATAGGAAGCCAGCTCAGCCTTCTCAGTATCTATGGCCCCCATAGCCACCAAAATCTTAGGCACTTCGTCCACAAACTCCTAGGGATCCTCTGAAGTCTTGGACCCTGTGAAAATAGGAGGATTCATCCTCATGAAGTCTCTCAGCCTGTCAGCCATGCTACGAACTGGTGGGTTCTCCCTCTAAACATCCTGCCGGTTGACCTGGGCAGTCATAGCCTGGTCCTGCATAGTAATGGCCTGTGCCATTTGAGCCAGTGATGCCCTCACCTCAGCATCAGTCAACCCAGCTGGGTTAACTGGCATAGCCACTCCTTCAGCAGGAGCCTGGGGTGGAACCTGATTGCCCCTAGCAGCTGCACCTCCTCTCCTCTGACCAATGGTTCTCTTAGTATTCATTCTCTGAAAACAACAAAGATTGATGTTAGACACGCTCATAACACCAAGAAATTAGACATTAGGAAAAGCACGATATGATCAGAAGAAGGGAAATTTTCCTACGCATCATGCAGTCTTTAATTCAGGATAGTGGTGCACTTCACTACCATGACTTAGAAACTACTCAATGTCGTTGATGTGAACTCATTATTCTCGGAACTTAACCTAGTGCTCTGATACCAACTTTGTCACGACCGAAATCCAGACCCCAGACGAGACCAGCGTCGTTGACCTCTCAGAGGTTGCAGACAAGCCTACTTATGTCATTCTTACTTCATCTAGGTTAATTTTAGCGGAAAATTTGAAACTTTTTGATTCTTAACATACTTATTAAACATTCTCATTAATACGTAATTGTTCACCATCAACCATCTAATATTAAGATCATCAAATGAAAGAAATAGTTAATATAGCAATAAAGATGTACTTGCCGAAATGGCACCAATACAATATCTGAATAAAACAGGAAAGAAACGCTAGTGGAACATGCTCCACTAGCTCACTCTAAATCTAAGCTAGAATATAAATGGCAGCATCCTCGAAAGCATGAGGGCCTACCAAGTTCGGATGAATGCTCGACGTCCGGAAAACTTCAGCGTAAACCTGTAGCTCTAGCGTCCACCTGTGCCTGCACCTAAAATTGTAGAGTTGTATAGGGTTAGTACACACTTGTACTAAGTATGGGTATATGCAAGCACACACCAAGGACATGCATGAGAAAGGATAGCTCTTTCCTAACAACATGATTATAGAAAGTCAAGTCAGTGGACCTGCCAAAAATGGGATTAGGAAAGTTAGTGAACTTTCCAAATTTGAATTAGGAAAGTCATGCCATGAGAGTAACATGCATCATCATACTTATCATATTGCACACAACACATAACATCTTACACATAGAACATATCATATAGCATACATCACATAACATCTTTTATAACATTCATTCATATGCCATGAGACCTTCGAATCATAGACTTGGCATTAAGACTTTCCAAAATGAGGGCTCAACATATGGGACCTCAACTAGGGAATCTTCATTAGAAAACACAGAGTCTGCTTCATTCATTCATACGTACTTCATTTCATTTTCGTTCATAGGCCAGTGTGAACACCAGCTATACCTAGGATGTAGTTTAAGACTTTCATCGGGTTTGCTGTGCAATGATCAAGAATAACCTAGTGTCATTACTTGAGTCTAGCTCACCTCTTGATTATCCTATCCTAACACCTTCGGTATCATTCATTTCATTATGTGCATCATTTGAGGCTGACCTCATTCATTCATTGGGAACTTTAACTTTAACCGACATAGATCATGTGAGCATCATGAAATCCAGTGTCTTCCCCACACCAAAAAGAGGTGGAATCTCCGGCCAAAGTGACCCAATACATGCTAGAGTAAATGGGAATTTAACCCCGCCAGATCCCTATATTGACAGTATAGGTTCGAAGACCAGGAGATATAAGAAGACCCATACCCGGCAAGCCGGACAGTCTCATCTCATGAGAGTTACGTGAACCTCCGCCCTTCCTGAAAGAAGGCATCACCGCTCATAGCTAGCCTATCGGTGCTCAGTATAAAGTTCCATTACATTCATCTCATACGTCATAGAAGCTGGCTTCTAGTATGAGGACATCATAGCTCATTAGATGATTTCTCATCTCATCATTAGTATTAAGTGTGTTAATCTCAATACTTTTATTAGAGTGTTCATAGAGACTGGTCTCTTCATTATCTTACACTCTCATAGGTGAGTACGTTTTGGTAACATTTACTTAGGCTCATTTGAGATTGCTCTCATCATTTGCATTAGCCTCATATCATGTTGTCACCACATTCATTATCATTAGCACATTTGCTCTTCATAGTTACTCACCCCTTATTACGTGAATGTTCATTTCATCATATGCCAATGCATTTGGCCATTTAGTGTGTTTCACACCCTTACTTAACCCTTCTAGGGTTTCATCATTTCATTGTTCATTTCATCATTTCATTGTTCATTTCATCATATGCCAATATACTTGGCCATTTAGTGTATCTTACACTCGTACTTAACCCTTCTAGGGTTTCATCATTTCATTACATACATCTTAGGTTCACTTACTTTTAAACGTATGTTAGACTTATGGGTCTATACATACAAGCCATGAGGCTTCATTCATAGTTCATTAAGTGACTCATACATTCTTAAGATTATGTAGTACAAGACTTATGTATCTTGTATATATGCCAAGATCTTTATTTCGATCTAAATAGGTGGCATTATTCTTGAACATTTAATTCACATATGACTTATGTATCAATACGGAAATTTGGGCAAGGGAACCCATGTTCGAACCACTTGGACAATACTTACATTTTTCCTTGACTTCATTATTAGTATTCATAACACTGGGACCCTAGATCTAACCCCAACATTAATATTCTATCTTTATTTTTCTCCTTGGGTTTTCTCTTAATTAGTCCGAAGGGTTGTGGGTTCGAACCCCCACAACCCCTTTTTATTTTTCCTTAAAATATTATTGTCCCATTTTGCCTAGACCAAGAGGTTGTGGGATCAAACCCCTTATATTTCACTCTTTATTTTCGCTGGGAATTAGGAGGTTGTGGGTTCGAACCCCCACAGCCTCCTTATTTTAATTTTAAATTCGCTAGGGGCTGTGAGGTTGTGGGTTCCAACCCCCACAGCCTCCTATTTTTATTTTTAATTAAAATCCACTAAGCTAGGCGTTTTGGCAGTGAGGTGGTGGGATCGAGCCCCCACAGCCTCACTTTATTTTCTTAATTAATTCCGCCATTCTCCTTTCTAGCCCTGAGGTCGTGGGTTCGATTCCCACGCCTCACATTTTCTTTTCTTTAATTTTTTTCTTCTCTCATTCGCAGCCTGGAGGTCGTGGGTTCGATTCCCACACCTCCCATTTATTTATTTAATTATTGTTCTCTCCTTTCCCAACCAGTGAACCCAATTTCGATTCCCTCCAGCCCTCTTTTCTTTTCTTTTTTGTGAATAACAACTGTCACTCGGGTGAGGTCACGGGTTCGAATCATGGTGGCCTCACCCTTTTAAAATTCATTAAATTTCCAGATTTCTTCATTAAAATTTAGTCTAAATTAACACTGCATTGTTGCTGGAAATTTTGGTCATTTTTCAGTTCATTTTTATCAACGTTTTCACTTGAAATCCTAAGGTAATTCGTAGACCCTTAAACACATCTTTAGGTGCATCTTTCATAGGTTCGTTTGGCTAAAAGATTGTCACTCAAATCAGCCACATTTAATTACAATGAATATAACGATTTACATATGTTTATGCACGTAAACAACAACCAAAAACTTCACGAAATGAAGCCTAAGCCGAGGCCCTAGTCACAGTCACAAATTTGCACACAATTGTACATAACTTCGAACACACATGGGTTGTCATTTTCATGATTTCACGTACACAAATATATTCACATTCAGCACAAAAACATCACATATACCTAAATCTACCAGCAATCATACCCAACCTACGAATCATTGGGAGCTAGTGACAGGGACATGCAACGGGGAAACAACCCTAGTTTTCGGACTGAATAACTGAACCTTAAAGGGTCCCTTCGGAAAGGGACCAAGAGAGAAGAAACCCATACCTTATTTGATTGTTCAAACGTTGAAGTTGCTGCCCAAACCTTTCTCCAAAACCACGTCCAACTCACTGAAAGTGTCACCACTACTCGACGGAAATCTCCCCTTTGCCTTAACGTTTTTGGTTATTTTGTTTTCTTAGACTTTTCGTGTTTGTTCTTCAAGTGTGAAGAACTTCAATATTTGTTCTTTTCTTGAAGTTGTTTTTGGCAAAGAGAAATCGTAAACGTGTGAGTGAGAGATAAACGTGATAGGAGAGTGTTACCATAGGTTTAGGAGTCTAATTCAAGACTTAGTCAAATAGGGTTTAGTTAAATTAATAAAATCTGATTTATTTTAACTAATACGTGAAAGGACCATTTTGCCCTTTCGAAATCAGATTTTAAACAATAATTAAATCACCAATTCGATGCTTCCGTTGGGGCTCGAACCTGGGTGGAGTGACCACCGCGAAACGGATCATTTCGGGTCGACCCGACCCTAACCGGTTCTTTAATTAACTTAATCAATTAATCAATTAATTCCTTAGGGTAATTAAGATATTACCTTGGCCTGGAAAAGACCATTTTACCCCTGGACCCTCAAAACTTAAGATTTCTTCTTTTTAAGTCCGGTAAAGACTCATTCGATTAAATCTTCGTTTTCGAGATCCCTACATGGTTGGTTCCAACCTTTACAAGCTCAACTAACTCCCTAAGTTAGTTGGCTTGTCCGTAGTATGGGTTCTGAGGTCTGGTTCTACGCGCATCAATCCGTGTGAACCTTGGTCTAATCGCAAGCATTTCTGACACCTTAAGCATTTCTTATCTTATTCATTTTTAGGGTTGTTACACTTACTATGGCGACAAGAAGCTCATCACGACTTTCCTAAGGTATGACATGATGCCGTTCAAGCCAATCAACTTTAAGTCCATCACTTATTACATGAAGTATACCATTACGGCTAACTACTTCACGATTCATAACCTTACCACTTGGTTCAAGGTTCCACATAAATGACCTTCGTATCATCATCCAAGGTCTCACTTAACAATCATTCATTTATAACTAAGACCCTTTAGGTTCCTAAGTCAAGACATCACATATTCACATAAGCACCAAGTAAGGGACACAAGTCTACCTAAACAAGACACAACACACTTCCATTTTATTCATCTAGCCTATCTTTCTTTAGACTCTTAGGAATGACCATTAACATTATTTAGTCAACCTATTCATTACATTAACATCATCAACTTAACCATTTTAGACTCATCTAGTCAATTTAGGAACAACCGTATATCGACTCTAAGACTACTCATTTAACACATAAACAAAGCATAACAAGATTACCTAAATAGCATCAAGAGTCTAACACATACTTTCACATTACTTCACATATAGGTAGATATAATCATAATCCACATAATCATATACACAAATAGACATATAACTTCAAGTAGTGCCGACAAGGACATGATCATCAATATACTAAAAGTAACGCTAACAAGGCCACATCAATTCACATAACACCGCCACCATAAGTGGACCATACCAATATCGTATAATCCAAAAGCTAAATTACATTAAATATACACAATAATAAAAGAGTTAAGGCAGCATACCACCCACTTGATCTCATCACTTAAATCCAAAGCCAAACCATTCAATTCAATATCATAAGACCCTTACCAATGGCCATGAACATCAATTCGAAGCATAAATCATAATAATCAATGAATCTAAGTGAATTCAATCTATAATTATCAATATAAAACCAATTAGATATCAATTGAATACAATTCTTATATCATTAGAAAGCCGATAAGAAACTACAATAGAATCTACAAGCATTAAGTTCATATCAATTCAATAAGCCCAATAGTCAATAGATCTAAGAGTATTCATTACTCAATTAATCAAATTGAAGCAGCCTATACATCAATTATACATAATCTATACATCATTCAAAAGCCCATAACAATCTGCACATGAAATCATCAATCTCAAAACATAGTCAATTCACCCATATTGTAGTGAAAATTAGAGATTTGAGAAGATCATGGGTTCATGGAGAATTTCATTGGAAAACAACAATTAAACATCAATAACATCATATCTTAACGTTTGAAAACATTTCATCCAAGAACCCATGATTTAGAGTAGAAATTGGACTTTTCATCTTTTTGAAATCACTTTGAAAACATCTTTGGAATTGGCTCTAAGGGGATACCAAATCTTAGATGAAGAACTCCCATACCTTATTTGAAGAACCCAATGCCAATTGATGAAGAAAATCCATTGAAGACCCATCTTCAAGCTTCATCTTCACCTTGAACTCTTATGGAAGTTTTGGAAGAACAGGGAATATGTTTTGATCTTAGTGTTAGGGTTTAATAATGTGTTTAATGACTTATACACACTTAAAATACCCTTAGACACTCAAACCAACCGTCCATAGGCTTATATGGGCTTGGGGTGAATTTACAAGTTCACCCTCAACTTAACAGTAAGCTGGCAGGAAAACAGGCTGCACTAATGACGAGACCATCGACGGTCCGTGGTCTCACCCAACCCCGTCGATTGGGTCTCGTGGGTTGCACCTGCGACTCCCCAACCTGCAGGACAAGTGGCTCCATCGACGAGACCCATCGACGAGCCTTTGCCTGGTCGACTGGCTGTCGTTTGGGTCGTCGATTGGACACTGCCTGGCACTGTTGAGCTCTAGGTTGGGGTCCTCCTCTAGGGCCCCTTACGGGTCCTACATGGAGTCATACCTAGACGTTTCTAACCCAAACATGTACGTATACGAGTTTAGAACCTACCACATAAGTTTCATCCAAAACGAACACATAAAACGCGACGAAACATGCTTAGACACACAAGGTCATTTCTAGGAACAACTTTCAAACGTCATGGACGTTCTTGAGCGTTTGACCTCCAAACTTCACGAAACTTAACATGCTGACTATAAACATCATATAAACACACTTAAGAACCATATAAACTCATTCATTACACATAATCACATAGAATCACATACGAGCATTTAGGTGAGTTAGTCGTCGAACGTCTTGGTCGACCCTTTACGTTTGACTTCCATTGCACCTAAAATCTTAGCTACTGCCTCAACAACACTTTATAGAATATTTTAGTACCTTATACCATCATGACAACAACGTTAGGCTCTAGCTTCACCTAAGTCATTTTCGGGGTCTTACATTCTCCCCCACTTGGACAACATTCGTCCTCGAATGACACTTACCACTCTCCGAACACTTCCAAGAGTAGAGATTAAGTAAGCAACTCATAAACAAACCATATAACACATAATCAAGGAGAAAACATCAGTTCCACACAATAAAGGGGATTACAACACAACAAGCAACTAGAATAGGATTCTATAACTCATTATGCTACAAAACTCATCTCCTTAACTCCAAATAGAAAAAACTTATTTTATTTTCATTAGAATGCTCATATACATCAGTTCTAACCATATAGCAACAATTTTAGATCAAAGAATCAATAAGTCAATTTTTTGAAAAACTTCACAGTGAACAATGATCATGCTACAGTGAATTGTGCAATTTTTCCAAAAATGCAACTTTTAAGCAATTCATGATATAGACATCCTAATATGCAAGGTAACATCATATAAACACCTTTAAAACATAGGCATGGTCTCACAAAGCACATAATGAAAGAAGTTAATGAAATTCAATTTCAACCAAGCATGTATATCATAAGGAGAATATTTGGAAACCCATGTTCCACAATAACTCCTATACAAATCAAGTCACCAAGAACTCTTTGTTTTAGGCTTGAATAAACACATATAGAAAAGTTAAGGATACCTCACTCCTCAACAACAATACTCCTCACCAAACTCCCTCACTTAGGAGAAACCCATTCTAAGGTCAACATAACATCTACCTCAAGGAACTCTATAGGCACCTCAAATCTTAACAATACTTTCTCACCCAAAGTCTAGCTCATGAAACTAAAGACTCTCAAGGTTCAACCATATAGCCATTACATCCCCCTTACTAAGAGAAACTCACCATTACTCTTTCACATTCCAACTCTATACCTTAACATTCTTTTCGACTCCACTACCCTTCAAAAGGTAACTAAACCAATTCTAGGTCATCATCACCATCTTTCACACCTCACCTAACAAGCCACACCTCATCTTTTCTCTCCCTCAACCCAATCTTCATAAGGTCATACTCACATGACCAACACATAGGGAAGACAAAGGAAAGACACCATAGACAAGTCTCTTAGGCACGATTAATGAATGAAGAAGTGAAACTTTCCTAGCACCCAATACTCTCCTACTTATAATGTGGCGCGCTTCACATTATAAACAAGATTCTATTTGATGTGGTTCATAACACAACTACGACACTCCAAACCTTATGCTCTGATACCAAGCTTGTCACATCCCACAAGTACACCCTAGAAGTTAGGGTGTAATTTTGGATTGCGACCGGCGTATTCGACCTCTCAGAGGTCTCGTACAAGCCTCTCGTATCGTTCATCGCATAATAACATACTAAAAATGCGTAAGAATTAAAAACTTTCTTTTCATAAACAACATATAAGCGGAAGACTTTCATTTAAACCTTAAAACCTTTGAATCATATAAACTTAGAGTACACAAAAATTTGGGACTAATCCCATACAAGACATAAACATAAAGACTTAAACATTATGACATAACCGAACGTGTGGATATATTCCTCGAATCAATGAGGACTCACCAATACTTCATCTTCAGCTCTTAGAAACCTATCCGTCATCCATGGTACATCAAGACATCCAATTCCCTACACTTTAGTCAAAAAGGGAAAGAAGGGGTTAGCACATTAGATGTACTAAGTATGAAAGCCATGCAAAAACCATGAAAAAGGGACATTTAGTTAATAACATGCTTTTCATGATTTTTTTTTAAACATCATAATATAATCATAAGAACAACATTTATCACTTTAGAAATACATGAGAAAATCATTTAAGCAATTATCACAATTTAAGAAATATTACAGTGACTACTTCACTGTAGTGAAGTCCCCTTCAATGTACAATGAAGTTCCCTAGCTTCACATATGATATCCTTTGGCATGTCGTCTTCTCACTAAAGCTATCCTAAGATTCACTTAAGTCACACAAAGAGAGACCGCTGAACCCCCTCTCTAGATGTGCCTAAACGATCCTTAAGATTACTCATAATGTGACACATACACACCTACAATACATCAACATACAAAACATAAGATCCTCCTACCAAAGGTGACTCCAAGGTTCACTTGAGTGAGTGTGGAGCGACCGCCCATACAATCCCTATCACACACACAAGAGATCCTATAGACTACCTAGGATAGATTCATTCTCACTTAATACAATAGCATCATCAAACATGACATTCTCCTTTCCAAGGTTATCCAAAGACCTACTCAAGTAACTCAAGAAGAGAATGTCCATAATTGACCTCTTCAAGGTTATCTAAGTAGTCCTTAAGAATTACCTAAGTTAGGATCATGTCCACATAATCAATCACATTTAGTTAACTAGAATCATTACTAAGACTCATCTAAGTAAGAAGTGAAGTGACCATTCCCTTGCCCCCTTCACACCTTAACTAGACAACCCTTAATTACCCTAGAAAGGAGCTTATTCATTTTAACATGCTTTCTTAACTCAAGTCATTACATTACTTAGTTCATTTAGGAGACATTCATCACATAAGGACATTCACATAATGGTCTTAAAGAAGACCTAGGGACTCTCACTAACATCTTCAAAGCCTAATGTGCAATGTCTAAGTAGCGTCCCATACCACCACCTAAATTTCATAGAACTTATCTAATGCTTGTGGGTATCCCATATGATGAGAATAGGGGATAACCGGCATAGACCATGGTAACAAAGTATGGAATCCGGAGTTCCATCCTACTCCGATGAGGTGTTCTACTTGCCAATGGTAGAACATAGACACCCCATGTAGGCACTTGGTTAAGGAATATGAAGGACATACTTTGTATTATAGTCTCATATTTAACTAGAACTACTTTCCCTTACCATACTCACTCGGTGCTAGCCTTAGTTATCATAGATCAATTTACATTAAGGTTCATATAAATAGGTTCCATATCTAGTTCATGACCCAATTACATTTACCCTACCAAAGCAAGGTCCATTAGGCTATCTTATTATGGCGACAAGAAGCTCATCGCGACTTTCGTATGGTATGATATGATGCTGTTCCATCCAATCAACCTTAAGTCCATCACTTATTACACGAAGAATACCATTACGACTAACTACTTCACAATTTAAAACCTTACCACTTGGTTCAAGGTTCCACATAAATGACCTTCGTATCATCATCCAAGGTCTCACTTACCAATCATTCATTTATAACTAAGACCCTTTAGGTTCCTAAGTCAAGACATCACATATTCACATAAGCACCAAGTAAGGGACACAAGTCTACCTAAACAAGACACAACACACTTCCATTTTATTCATATAGCCTATCTTTCTTTAGACTCTTAGGAATGACCATTAACATTATTTAGTCAACCTATTCATTACCTTAATATCGTCAACTTAACCATTTTAGACTCATCTAGTCAATTTAGGAACAACCGTATATCGACTCTAAGACTACTCATTTAACACATAGTCAAATCATAACAAGATTACCTAAATAGCATCAAGAGTCTAACACATACTTTCATATTACTTTACATATAGGTAGATATAATCATAATCCACATAATCATCTGCACAAATAGACATATAACTTCAAGTAGTGCCGACAAGGCCATGATCATCAATATACTAAAAGTAACGCCGACAAGGCCACATCAATTCACATAACACCGCCACCATATGTGTACCATACCAATCTCATATAATCCAAAAGCTAAATTACGTTAACTATACACAATAAAAAAACAGTTAGGGCAGCATACCACCCACTTGATCTCATCACTTCAATCCAAAGCCAAACCATTCAATTCAATATCATATGGCCCTTAACCATGGCCATGAACATCAATTCAAAGCATAAATCATAATAATCAATGAATCTAAATCAATTCAATCTATAATTATCAATATAAAACCAATTAGATATTAATTGAATACAATTATTATATCATTAGAAAGCCCATAAGAAACTACAATAGAATCTACAAGCATTAAGTTCATATCAATTCCATAAGCCTAATAGTCAATAGATATAAGAGTATTCATTACTCAATTAATCAAATTGAAGCAGCCTATACATCATTCATACATAATCTATACATCATTCAAAAGCCCACAACAATCTGCACATGAAATCATCAATCTCAAAACATAGTCAATTCACCCATATTGTAGGGAAAATTAGAGAATTGAGAAGATCATGGGTTCATGGAGAATTTCATTGGAAAACAACAATTAAACATCAATAACATCATATCTTAACGTTTGAAAACCTTTCATCCAAGAACCCATGATTTAGAGTAGAAATTGGACTTTTCATCTTTTTGAAATCACTTTGAAAACATCTTTGGAATTGGCTCTAAGGGGATACCAAACCTTAGATGAAGAACTCCCATACCTTATTTGAAGAACCCAATGCTAATTGATGAAGAAAATCCATTGAAGACCCATCTTCAAGCTTCATCTTCACCTTGAACTCTTATGGAGGTTTTGGAAGAACTTTTGGAGGGAATATGTTTTGATCTTAGTGTTAGGGTTTAATAATGTGTTTAATGAATTATACACACTTAAAATACTCTTAGACACTCAAAACAACCGTCCATAGGCTTATATGGGCTTGGGGTGAATTTACAAGTTCACCCTCAACTTAACAGTAAGCTGGCAGGAAAACAGGCTGCACCAACGACGAGACCATCGACGGTCCGTGGTCTCACCCAACCCCGTCGTTTGGGTCTCGTGGGTTGCACCTGCAAATCCCCAACCTGCAGGACAAGTGGATCCATCGACGATACCCATCGATGAGCCGTTGCCTGGTCGACTGGCTGTTGTTTGGGTCGTCGATTGGACACTGCCTGGCAGTGTTGAGCTCTAGGTTAGGGTCCTCCTCTAGGGCCCCTTGCGGGTCCTACATAGAGTCATACCCGGATGTTTCTAACCCAAACATGTACGTATATGAGTTTAGAACCTATCACATAAGTTTTATCCAAAACAAACACGTGAAATTCGACGAAACATGCTTAGACACACAAGGTCATTTCTAGGAACAACTTTCAAACGTCATGGACGTTCTTGAGCGTTTGACCTCCAAACTTCACGAAACTTAACATGCTGACTATAAACATCATATAAACACACTTAAGAACCATATAAACTCATGCATTACACATAATCACATAGAATTACATATGAGGCATTTAGGTGAGTTAGTCGTCGAACGTCTTGGTCGACCCTTGATGTTTGACTTCCAATGCACCTAAAATCTTAGCTACTGCCCCAACAAAACTTAATAGATTATTTTAGGACCTTATACCATCATGACAACAACGTTAGGCTCTAGCTTCACATAAGTCATTTGCGGGGTCTTACATTCTCCCCCACTTGGACAACATTCGTCCTCGAATGACACTTGCCACTCTCCGAACACTTCCAAGAGTAGAGATTCAGTAAGAAACTCATAAACAAACCATATAACACATAATCAAGGAGAAAACATCAGTTCAACACAATAAAGAGGATTACAACACAACAAGCAACTAGAATAGGATTCTATAACTCATTATGCTACAAAACTCATCTCCTTAACTCCAAATAGAAAAAACTTATTTTATTTTCATTAGAATACTCATATACATCAGTTCTAACCATATAACAAAAATTTTAGATCAAAGAATCAATAAGTCAGTTTTTTCAAAAACTTCACAGTGAACAATGATCATGCTACAGTGAATTGTGCAATTTTTCTAAAAATGCAACTTTTAAGCAATTCATGATATAGACATGCTAATATGCAAGGTAACATCATATAAACCCCTTTAAAACATAGTCATGGTCTCACAAAACACATAATGAAAGAAGTTAATGAAATTTAATTTCAACCAAGCATGTATATCATAAGGAGAATATTTGGAAACCCATGTTCCACAATAACTCCTATACAAATCAAGTCACCAAGAACTCTTTGTTTTAGGATTGAATAAACACATATAGAAAAGTTAAGGATACCTCACTCCTCAACAACAATACTCCTCACCAAACTCCCTCACTTAGGAGAAACCCATTCTAAGGTCAACATAACATCTACCTCAAGGAACTCTCAAGGCACCTCAAATCTTAAAAATACTTTCTCACCCAAAGTCTAGCTCATGAAACTTAAGACTCTCAAGGTTCAACCATATAGCCGTTACATCCCCCTTACTAAGAGAAACTCACCATTACTCTTTCACATTCCAACTCTATACCTTAACATTCTTTTCAACTCCACTACCCATCAAAAGGTAACTAAACCAATTCTAGGTCATCAACACCATCTTTCACACCTCACCTAACAAGCCACACCTCATCTTTTCTCTCCCTCAACCCAATCTTCATAAGGTCACACTCACATGACCAACACATAGGGAAGACAAAGGAAAGACACCATAGACAAGTCTCTTAGACACGATTAGATGAATGAAGAAGTGAAACTTTCCTAGCACCCAATAGTCTCCTATTTATAATGTGGCGCGCTTCACATTATAAACAAGATTCTATTTGATGTGGTTCATAACACAACTACGACACTCCAAACCTTATGCTCTGATACCAAGCTTGTCACATCCCACAAGTACACCCTAGAAGTTGGGGTGCAATTTTGGATTGCGACCGGCGTATTCGACCTCTCGGAGGTCTCGTACAAGCCTATCGTATCGTTCATCGCATAATAACATACTAAAAATGCGTAAGAATTAAAAACTTTCTTTTCATAAACAACAAAGCGGAAGACTTTCATTTAAAGCCTTAAAACCTTTGAACCATATAAACTTAGAGTACACAAAAATTTGGGACAAATCCCATACAAGACGTAAACATAAAGACTTAAACATTATGACATAACCGAACGTGTGGATATTTTCCTCGAATCGATGAGGACTCACCAATACTTCATCTTTAGCTCTTAGAAACCTATCTGTCATCCATGGTACATCAAGACATCCAATTCCCTACACTTTAGTCAAAAAGGGAAAGAAGGGGTTAGCACATTAGATGTACTAAGTATGAAAGCCATGCAAAAACCTTGAAAAAGGGACATTTAGTTAATAACATGATTTTCATGAATTTCGGTTTAAACATCATAATATAATCATAAGAACAACATTTATCACTTTAGAAATACATGAGAAAATCATTTAAGCAATTATCACAATTTAAGAAATATTACAGTGACTACTTCACTGTTACAGTGAAGTCCCCTTCAATGTACAATGAAGTTCCCTAGCTTCACATATGATACCCTTTGGCATGTCGTCTTCTCACTAAAGCTATCCTATGATTCACTTAAGTCACACAAAGAGATACCGCCCAACCCCCTCTCAAGATGTGCCTAAACGATCCTTAAGATTACTCATAATGAGACAAATACACACCTACAATACATCAACATACAAAACATAAGATCCTCCTACCAAAGGTGACTCCAAGGTTCACTTGAGTGAGTGTGGAGGGACCGCCCATACAATCCCTATCACACACACACAAGAGATCCTATAGACTACCTAGGATAGATTCATTCTCACTTAATACAATATCATACATCAAACATGACATTCTCCTTTCCAAGGTTATCCAAAGACCTACTCAAGTAACTCAAGAAGAGAATATCCATAATTGACCTCTTCAAGGTTATCTAAGTAGTCCTTAAGACTTACCGATCATGTCCACATAATCAATCATATTTCGTTAACTAGAATCATTACTAAGACTCATCTAAGTAAGAAGTGAAGTGACCATTCCCTTGCCCCCTTCACACCTTAACTAGACAACCCTTAATTACCCTAGAAAGGAGCTTATTCATTTTAACATGCTTTCTTAACTTAAGTCATTACATTACTTAGTTCATTTAGGAGACATTCATCACATAAGGATATTCACATAATGGTCTTAAAGAAGACCTAGGGACTCTCACTAACATCTTCAAAGCCTAATGTGCAATGTCTAAGTAGCGTCCCATACCACCACCTAAACTTCATAGAACTTCTCTAATGCTTGTGGGTATCTTATATGATGAGAATAGGCAATAACCGACATAGACCGTGGTAGCAAAGCATGGAATCCGGATTTCTATCCTACTCCGATGAGGTGTTCTACTTGCCAATGGTAGAACATAGACACCCCAGTAGGCCCTTGGTTAAGGAATATGAAGGACATACTTTGTATTATAGTCTCATACTAGACTAGAACTACTTTTCCTTACCATACTCACTCGGTGCTAGCCTTAGTTATCATAGATCAATTTACATTAAGGTTCATATAAATAGGTTCCATATCTAGTTCATGACCCAATTACATTTACCCTACCAAAGCAAGGTCCATTAGGCTATCTTACTATGCCGACAAGAAGCTCATCGCGACTTTCCTAAGGTATGATATGATGCCGTTCCAGCCAATCAACCTTAAGTCCATTACTCATTACATGAAGAATACCATTACGGCTAACTACTTCACGATTCATAACCTTACCACTTGCTTCAAGGTTCCACATAAATGACCTTCGTATCATCATCCAAGGTCTTACTTAACATTCATTCATTTATAACTAAGACCCTTTAGGTTCCTAAGTCAAGACATCACATATTCACATAAGCACTAAGTAAGGGACATAAGTCTACCTAAACAAGACACAACACACTTCCATTTTATTCATATAGCCTATCTTTCTTTAGACTCTTAGGAATGACCATTAACATTATTTAGTCAACGTATTCATTACCTTAACATCATCAACTTAACCATTTTAGACTAATCTAGTCAATTTATTGACTCTAAGACTACTCATTTAACACATAGTCGAACCATAACAAGATTACCTAAATAGCATCAAGAGTCTAACACGAGGGGGTACGGGAAAGGGTAAGGGGATGGGATAAGCGGGTAGGGGAGGAGAGGGGTAGGGTAGGGGATATGGAGGTAGTGGTGCGGGTAGGGGGAGGGGGAAGGGAGGGGGTTAAGGTAGGGGGTATGGTCTTAAGGTAGACACGAGGGGTGAGGGGGTATATTAAGAGAGGTAGAGAGAGGGATATGGGAGGGGGTTAGGGGTAAGGGGTAGGGGGTAGGTAGAAGGGTTAGGAGTAAGGGGAGAGTTGTAGGGGTGGGGTGAAAAGGGGGTAGGGTAGAGGGGTAAGGGTAGGGGGAGGAGAAGGGGGGTTTAATATATTCTTATTATTATTATCATTTTTTATATATATAAGGGGTGAAGGAGTAAGGGGTTGCGGGGAGGGTGGATGGGTAATGTAGGTGGTAAGGTTGTAGAGGGATTAGGGGAGGGGTGGGGGTCCGGGTAAGGGTAACAGATGGGGTTCCACGGCCCCGGTAAAAGGGTTAGCGGTTAAGGAGAAGGGGTTTAGGGAGGGGGGGGGTAGGTTAGGTTAGAGGGTACGGAGGAGAGGGGTAAGTGAGGGAGGGGGTAATGGGGGGGGGATAGAGGAGGTAGGGTAAGGGTAGGATGGGTATAAGAGGTGTGTGTGGGGGAGGGATGTAAAATGGGAGAAATGAGGGGTAAGGGGGTAGGTGGTAAGGTGGTAATGGGAAGAGGTTAAGGGGGGAGGGGGTCTAAGGGGATCGGGAGCTCGGGGATGGGGGTAACGGGTGTATGTGTGGTAGTTAGAGGGAACGGTGTGGTAGGCAGGGGCGTCAAGTGGTACTGGAGGTAGGGGAGGGGTGGTGGTTAGGGATGGGGTTTTAAATGGGTGGTGGGGGGTGTGCGGCTATGAAGGGGGTAAGAAAGGAGGGGGAGAAAAGGGGTGGGTTTGTGGAGGGGGTAGGGGAGGCTTGGGTGAGGAGGGAGTTGGTGTGAGGAGGGTACGGGGATGAGCGGCAGGGTGACGGGTTAGGAGGGTAGGGGATTGGGTGGGGTTTAAGGGGTAGGGGTAGGGTAAGGGTTAGGTGAGGGAGGGTACAGGAGGGGGAAATGAATGTCACGCTCTTTCATTCACTACTAACCCCATTGTCAACATCCTGAAAGTTTTAGAGAGAGAGAGTAAGAGGGGTTTTCTGGGGCTTTGAAGCAGAGCCACGTATATTGCAAAACTTTCAAAGAGGGGTGGGGGTAGGGGGGTTAAGGGAGGGAGGGATTATAAGGGTGGAGAAGAGGTAGGGGAAATGGGGGTAGGAAGGAGGTGGGGATGAGGGGTGGGTAACGTGGTAAGGGAGAAGAAAGGGCTAGGCGGAGGTATAGGTGATGAGGGGTTAAAGGGTATAGTGGAAAGTGGGTTTTGGGGATTTGGGTTAATGGGGCGTGGGGTTGGGTTAAGAGCGGGAGGGGTAGGGGGTATGTAAGGAGGGGTTAGGACGGGGGTACGTATATGGAGTGGGAGGGAGGGAGTAAGGGAGGTAGGGGGGTGGTGGGTGTAAGGGGAGAAGGGTAGGGAAATGGGTAGGACGAGGTGTTAGGGGGATGGATACAAAAAGTAATAAACGAGAGGCACCACGGGGACACGGGGGTAGGAGAGGTAGGGGAAGAGGGGGTAAGGGGGTAGGGAAAGTGGGTTGGGCAAGGGAAGGGGTGGGGATCGGGGTAATGGGGAGAGAGGTTGGGTAAGGGGTAAGTGGGGCAGGGTAGTGGGATGGAGGGGGTTAGGAGGGGTTGGGAGGGGGTTGGCGGGAGAATTGTTTGGATTATAAAGGGGGGAGGGGGAGGGGTTGGGGTAAGGGAAAGGGAGGGGTTAGGAGGGGGGTAAGAGAGGGGGTTTGACGGGGGGATCGGGGGGTATGGTAGGGGTAAGGGAGGGGTTCGGGGGGTACAAGAGGGGGGTCGGGGGAGAGGGTACGGGAGGGGGGTAGGGGGGGATAAGGGGAGAGTTTTGTTACGACCAAAAAGCACCCCCTAAAAGTTAGGGAAAACCTTTGAATCATGACCGGGCGTACTTGACCCCTTTGGGGTCTCGTACAAACCCTCTAACTAGCATTCATAACATAAAGCATGAAAAGTAGTGCGGAATTAAAACTTTTCACGATAATAATAACAGAAGAAGTCTTTTCATAAATACTAGGAAATCTTATCGTCACTAGCCAACTTAAAGACACAACTTGGAATCTTAAGGACACGGCCCTTTACAATAAAAGTAAATACATTTTTAAGTCTTAATAAAGAATCTAAGAAACATAAAACTATGTCCTCGAATATATGAGGACATACCCAAATCTCGAGAGATAGAATTCCCAAGCTTCAACCTCGATCCTCCAGAAAGGCTTCCAACCTATACTCATAAGGTATATAAAAGTATGGGGTTAGTACAACAATGTACTAAGTATGGAATATGCACAAACATACGAAAAGGGACTTTTTAGTAAAAATAACTTTTCATGCAATTTAAATATAATATTCATGAATCTAGAAACAAACCAACATAAGAATCGACAATCAACACTTTATGGCAACTTTACCAAAAACTTAGAATATTCAAAATGAACATTTCAATGAACTTACTAAACTTACAGTGAAAATTGAATAAAGCATCATAGTGAACATTTTGAATTCTTACAATGAAGACCTTACAGTGAATGGCACGGTCCAAGTCATATGAACTCTTTTCCTTTGAAGTTGCCCTAACCCAAGGTTATCCTAAGACTCCCTAAGGTGAGCTAAGAAGGGATTTTCATTACACCTTCCTTCAAAGTACACCAAAGCGACCCTTAAAACTACCAAATCTTAAGCTTACTTCGTTGGAAATCAAATCCACGCCCTTGGCTAACATATGCAAATCACTCATGGAAATATAGGTCACACCAAGTGCAATGTGAGAGTAGCATCCCATACTACCACTCCCACTTAGTACTCCTAATGGATTCCATTTACTCAAGTACTCCACAATAATCATCCATAAAACTACACCATAGTACTCATTCAAACGGACTTCATGAAGGTACTCTTCTCTCATAGTAGGTATAGGTCACACCAAGTGCAATGTGAGAGTAGCATCCCATACTACTACTCCCACTTAATGCTCCTACTCGGTAACTAATGTGGATTGAGCACTTCACGACATACATACACAATATAAACAATAGACAAGTTAACTAGTTTCAAATCAATTCTTTTGTGGGAGTTAGCTTAACCGACAAAGAACATGAGAGCTAGACATGGAATCCCGATATTAACCCCTATCGGATGAGGGATCCTTACTTGCCTAGTGTAAGGTCATGCTTCTTAGCGTTTACATGGCTTTTCCAATAGCTACACCTATGCGGGCACATAGTTAAGGGATAAGGAGATTGCTACTAAGTAACTCACTCTCTACTAACGAGGAGTACTCATCTCAAGAGGTACTTTGGATTACAACATCTCAACTCACGAAGTGCAATCCACCTCCCCTTCATATCCTCTCGGTGCTAGGCATAACTCCCCACGGATTTCTCAACATAATAGTCTATCTTAGAAAGCTCACTAGGAATGGAGAGGTTGCTACTAGACACTACATCTCAACTCACGAAGTGTGCCCACCTCAAGATTCCCCTTTTTGCTTAACTTGGCATAATATAAATCTTAAAAGAATGTGTGTGTGTACATGTGCACACCTTGCATATAAGCATCATTTCATTATCATCAAGTTCTACTCATACTTTAACCTTGATTCATCAAGTTACACACTCTACATGCTTCTCATAATCATATACTTTATTTAGACATAAACTAGGTCAATCATGCAATTCAAGCTACACCAAACACAATAGAAGACCCATATACAATATATATTCATTTAACATATTAGACCTTTAAGATTATCTACTCAACACATACTAAACAACATCAAGTTCATCAATTAGCACCGCCACCCATAAGGTGGACCATACCACTCAAATGGCAATTCATAATAAGAAATATACAATGAGAACAACTCATCAACAATTCAAACCATCATTACCCATAATCAATTTATCAACATTTCACTATATTAAGGCCCTTAGGATAGTAGCTACACCAACATAACAAATACATGAAGACCCAAGTTCATACCCTACCCAAATCATGCTCACATAACCAATTTTCAAGTCAAAAGTTGAAGTATGCATAAACAAGAGTTTCATGGAGTTTTAACATCAAAATCATCAATTAAAACCAAGATAAATACAATTAAACCATTAGAACTTAAATACAAGAAGACCCATACTAGAAATCATAGTTAGAAGAAGTTTGAGATTAGAAACCCTTTTGAAAACCATTTTGGGAAGTTGGCTTCTTGAATGAAAAGAAATTCGAGAATGGATACCATACCTCACTAATCAAGCCAAATCCAAGAGTTTTTGATGAAGACACACGTCTCAGCATCCCTCCTCTCCTTCCTTGACCTCTAGCTTCTAATGGAGTCTTGAGAGAGTTTCTTTAGAGAGAGAGAGAGTTGAATTTAGAAGTGAGGGGGTCTTGTCTAGGTCTAGGGTTTAAAACTCATTTAATATACCCAACAATCCCTTAACAAATTGTCCAAACTCTTATTTAGACGTGGGGTGAATTTACAAGTTCACCCCTGACTTGGCAGAAAAATCTGCGCACAGGGACAAGGCTTGCGACGACCTACTTGTGACGGGGCGTCACGGGTGCAATGGCCCGTCCTGACCATCCGTTGCAAGCTCCAGTGGCTTGACAAGGATCCCCTCTACACCCTTGAACAATTCCCCCACGATGGAACCTTGTGACGGGGCATCACAGCCATGACTGGTCGTCGACTGCTCCGTCGCCAAAGCTGCCTGGGACACCTGCTTACCAGGTTTTGGGTCCTTCCTCAAGGACCCTTCGGTGGTCCCTGGGGATAATTTCCTGGACGTTTACGACACAAATATGATAATCTATAAGTTTAACACCTCTCACATGAATTTCATCAAAAACAAACACATAAAACTCGACAAAACTTGTCTAGACGTACAAGGTCGACTCAAGGCATATCTTTCGAATGCCTTGGACGTTCTTTGTCGTTTGACCTCCAAACTTCACGAAACTTTCCACACTGCCTAAGGACACTAAACTAACTCCGTTTAACTTAAAATCAACTCAAGAAACAATCATGAGGCTCTAGTTCACCTTAGTTCATTTTGGGGCATTATAGGTTTAGGGGGGGGGGGAATAGGGGTAGGGAGGGGTAAGGTAGGGAGGTAGGGAGGGGTAGCAAAGGTATGGAAGCAGTATAATTATTTCCACTTGAGTATACTTAAGTCTTTCTCTCCTAGTACAGTCTTGGCTTTAGAAATGAGACAAAATCTTTCCTATCCTATTGCAGAAAAAAGAACTATCTATCCCACCGCCCTATAAAACAAACAAACTTGGCTAAGCACTAAAATAAAAGCAACATTAAGGGAATGGGAGAAGCTATAGTGCAGATCACTTTTCACTTTCTCATCAGTCCAAACCTTGTCCTTGGTTCTATCAACTATGGAGTCTTCCTCTGGTTCTTTTCGTCTCTAGTACCAATCAAATCACAGGATCTTTGTATGTATGCATTGAGGAGATATATCCCTTAGACCAAAGATTTCTAAAACCTGATTTCTAGAATGGCAGCAATCGACTTATTTTTGTCTTATAGCTTTCTTGTAGTACTACTCTCTTTTCAAGCGAATCCCTATTTCAACTGCATTCCCTATTACAAAGAAATCAACCTTGGTTATTTTTGTTGATAGGTAAGTTTGATGGAAGGTGTGAGCCTCTTCAGGTTCACTGAAAGCTCCCGGTTCTCTAGTGTTGTCCCCCCCTTTTAGCCTGACATTACAAAGGTAGACTTCATCCACCGAACGCCCTGACTTTCTTTTTTATTTTCCAATCTTCTATCCTTAATTCTTTCAAATGCAAATCATAGATGACCTAGTGACATTTATGCCAGACCAGGGCATCTTCTCAAGAAAAGAAAGCGGAGAGGTGACTTAATTTCACTCTTTAAAATCCCATACTACTCCCCGATTCCCATAAAATATTGTGTCATATCCCAAGATATTGATCAATCCTTCTTTTATAATTGATTGAAAGTAGCAAGGAAAGACAAGTAAAAATTTTGTTGGCTCGAGAAGCAACTAAGGAGAGAGAAAAAATAGTAAAGGAAATATAAGTAATAGTCTCACGTCAAAGGAATCAAGGAAGAAATTCTTCTGATATTGCGGTTACTCTTTCAGGATGAGAATCTCATCCTGAGACCTAAGTATGCCATTCTCGTCGTGAAGAAAAACTGCGCAGTATAGAAGCAACTTAGGTCTTTTTTATTTGGAAAAGCGAACTAAGGCAACTTTTAGGTGCAGAGAAAGAAAAAGGATAGCGAGCCTCTTTCCAAGCGGTACAATACAAATGGCGAAGCTCGAATAGGTTACTTTGAGTGAACTTCATGGCATGTGTTCCGGTGTTAACGAGTTTGAGAAAAAGGTCAAGGATGAACAATAGACAAAGAAAAAGGAAGGAGGATATGGAGATGACCTCGCTGCTGACCTGGGAGAAGGCTTGCTAATCTTTGGCCATAGTGGCTAGTGACGAGAGAAGTTGCTTTAGGGACCTACGGAGCTAGTGACCAAAGCAGAGTAATTCATATTAAAACCATAAAAGGGAATTCAATGTCA
Organism: Solanum sitiens; assembly: GCA_016801875.1. NCBI lineage: Eukaryota > Viridiplantae > Streptophyta > Magnoliopsida > Solanales > Solanaceae > Solanum > Solanum sitiens. Next base: position 34,817 of record JABWTJ010000886.1, on the reverse strand, counting down.
ATCGCCATATCCTTGGCACACGTGATGGATATCACCTCTACCACGTCCTCGTTAACATCCCTTGTTATCTCGTATGGAATTCTTCCTCTGTTGAGGCTTCTGCTGGTCATCTTTACCAGCTCTATCTCCTCTACTGAATCTCCTACGACCTCTTCCTCCCTTTTTGCTCATAAGTAAGCTCTTCCCCACGACGTGTTTTAACTCTTACCTTCATTTATTTAATTTGTTTTCTTGTTTTTGGCTCAAGGAGTAGGTCATTCGACCCGCAAAGCAATACAGTATGCTCCTTCTATGTTTTCCAGAAAAGAGAAATGCAATTCATTCAATTCGAATATTGCCTTTTGTCCTCCTCCTTAACTCTACATCGTAGGGAAAATAGGTCAAACTCCTTCATGTACTTTGTCATGGAAATTTTGGAAAACCCCTATTTCAGATTCTTAAACTTATTAATAAATTCTTTTTCGACATCACCTGGTAGAAATTAACCCTTAAACTTAAGATATTCTTGTTCTTCGTGGTGCTTCTCCTCCAGCTCTCTCTACTGTCGTACATGTTCTCACCATATACCTGCCTTTTTGTTCTTTTCAACTTTGTGGTAATGAAACATACTCGCTTGGGGTCCAAAATCTCTTTTAGTTTGAAATACTGGTCTATCACAATTAACCAGTCTAAGACCACGTCACGGAGGGGTCTCGGCTTCCATAAAAAAAGTTAGTAACTGCTACGTTAGTCTTCAAAATTACTCCACTTCCATTCCTTGCTTCGAGGAGGTTATATAATAGTAATAGAAGGAGATTGGAATAGAATAGATTTCCTTCCCAGTCCCTAGACCTAGCTTACCAAGCCTTATGAGTGATCTTTCGCGGGCTTGTAGCGGTTGAATCTTGTTTCTGATAGAGCATCATTGATTGGTCTATTGGCAAAGGAAACCCGGGAATTAAAGATTTTGTTATATCCTCCGAACATTTATACTGTTGTCACTACTTCTTGTAAATTTGAATTGCATCAAAGCTCTCATTCGAAATTCATATACGAGAACTCTAAACAAGAACTCGAGACTTGAAATGAATTCAATTGGAGGTTTTTTATCAAGGGGTAAGTAATACCACACAAAATACAACTTGAAAAGACAAAGACAAGATTTTGACATAAAAAAGGGTGAATGAGCCTTGAGGCAACATGCCTCAGAGTTGGAGAGGGGGGGGGGAAGGCCTCGAGGCACAATGCCTCGGGGTTAAGGAGGGGCGGCAGTACTCGAGGAATGAATCCTTGGGGTTGGGTTTGGGGGAGGGGGAAGGCCTCGAGACACGACGCCTCGGGTTGGGGGAAGGGGGGACGACCTTGAGGTACGACACCTCGGGGTTAGGGGAAGGCCTTAATAAACGATCTGTCGGGGTTGGGGTGGTGGGGTGGGGGTGGTGGTTCCTCGAGGCATGGCGCCTCAAGATCCCCGGGTTTAGGGGGTCCTCGTTGTATTGCGCCTCAGGGGCTCAGGGATGGGGGTCCATGTGGCATTGTGACTTTGGGGCCCGGGGTGGGGGGATCATTGAGGCATAGCGCCTTGGGGGCCTGGGGTAGAGGATTCTTAAATTATTGTGCCTTGGGGGATCGAGGGTCAGGGTACCTCGAAACGCTATGCCTTTGGGGTTGGGACGACACCTCATGGTTGGGGTGTACTCCTCGAAGCACGACGTCTTGGGGTTGGAGTGTGGGTTGGGGGAAGGGGTGAGGGGAAGGCCTCGAGGAACGATGTCTCGGGGTTTGGGGGAATCCTTGAGGCACTACGCCTTGGGGTTCGGGGTAAGAATTGTGGTTTCTTTAGGTATTGCGCCTCGGAGGTGGGGGTTCCTGTGTCATTGCGCCTCAATGGCCCATGATGGGGGTCGTTGAGGGGGGGTTGGGAGTGGGGGTGTTGGTTTCTCGAGGCATGGCGCCTCAGGGGCCAGAATATTGGGACGGGGAGGGGGGAGGGTCCTCTTTGCATTACGCCTCGTGGGTTTGGGGGTGGGGGTCATTGAGGGGGTTGGGGTTGATGTTGGTGGTTCCTCGAGGCATGGCGCCTTGGGGTCCCGGGTTGTGGGGGAGGGGAGGGGGTCCTCATTGCATAGAACCTCGAGTGAAGGGGTTGGGGTGTCCTCATGGCATTGCGCCTTAGGGGCCCGGGGTGGGAGATCATTGAGGCAATGTGCCCGAGGCTTGGGGGTGTGGGGGGTCGTCGAATCATTACGCCTCGGGGTTGGGGATCCTTGAGGAATTACGCCTTGGGGTGGCTATGGGGGGTCCTTGAGGCATTGTACCTCGTGGGCCTGGGGTGTGTGGTCCTGGAAGAAGGCGCCTCGTGAACCTTAGGTGGGGATTGTGGGTCCTTGAGGCATTGCACCTCGGGGGCCTGGGGTGTGGGGTCCAGGAGTCATGGCGCCTCGGGGGCCTGGGGTATGGGGTCCACGAGTCATGGCACCTCGGGGTCCTGGGGTGTGGGGTCCATGAGTCATGGCGCCTCGGGGGTGGGGATTGTCACGATCGGGGAGCACACCTTTGATGTAACAGGTGAGTTCATCATTGAAGAGGCCTTCGAGAAGCCCTTAGCATACTTTATCGCATTATTGATAGAACAAAAATATAGAGAAATTAAAACTTTACATTTGAAGTTCACTTAGACTTCTCATATATCGAAAATAGACTATAACTGTCTCACACAACCATCTAACATAAGAGTACAAGATTTGGCACATAGCCCTTACATCATTACAATATGTCTCATATAGAAATTACAATAAAGTCTTTGAAATAGGAAATATGAAAACTAGAGTTAAGCTTCTTCATCCTCAAACTTGAGGACTCACAAACTTGGAGTTATCAATCCAAGCTCTTCAAGAAAGGAGTGGAATATGTTCAATCGCCCGAACCTACACTTTGTGTAGAAATTAGAAGAGAATATGGGTTAGTACAAACCACATGTACTAAGTATGGAAACATATGCAAGTAAATCATTGAAAATATGCACAAAGGGACATTTTGTTTATAAGCATGCCAAGTTACTTTAAAAGTTTTCATGCACATTCCAAGAACATAGCAAAGTCCATAACATAGCAACAATAAGAAAATTTCATATTACATGGTCAATAGCAACATCATAGTAAAGTCATAAGTAACATTTCATTAACATATCACAATACCTTACTCACAATCTCAATTCAATTCAACTAGTGCAATGTGTATGCGAAGCCCCATAACCCCACATAAACTAAGTAAACTAGCAAAGAGACCATAAGCATTGCCTTTACATTATATAACACAATATCAAGTGTAGTCAACCTCATATATAGGAATTTGGACCAACATCATGTATATCAAGTTAAAGCAACATCATATGAAACCAACATTATATAGAATCAACATAATGTATTTCATTCATAACATATGTACACAAAGAAACCACCTTAGGAATCCCCTCAAGGTCCACTTTTGCAATGTATAGGTAAAGTCTCATACCCTTACCTATACTAAGTACACCTCTCAAGTAATCCCAATTAATATGCATCTTTTTACTTTCATTCATTCATTTTACATTCGGGAAACTTCGCCATAACCTACATTAGACCATGTGAGCTAATCATTGAATAAGGTGTCAACCCCTTACACCAAAAGGAGGGAATCCTACTTGCCAATGAAGGACATATACATCATAATAACGTCTACGTGGATCAAATAGATAGTTTTCCTATGGGGCACATAGTTAAGAAACTAGGTGATTGTCACTAAAAACTCTCTTTATGCTAATTCGTATTGTAGTTTCTACCTCATGAGACCTTCGGTGAACTTACCTTTTTATTTAGTTAGGACTTCTCTCATTGTCTAGTTCGGTCGGTGCTAAGCTAAATTCCCTTTTTGAAGTATCTCTAAGTCTTACCTAACATTATTTTTTAATATAGGTCTTAGGAGTGTAACCCCTTGTATAACATGATCATAGCTTCTAGGTTCTAGGATGAGAAAGTCCTTTCATCAGAACCCAACATTATGTGAGAACATTACATCATAACTTAGTAATAAGATGCACAAGAGAATAACTTCCAATCCCTCATAATCATACACCTATCATGATCTTACATCCATAATGTTCATAGCATAATCATACATTCATAACTTCATCATTTATACTTCAATTGAACAACACTACCAAGAATAGACCAACATTAATACAATAAAGTGTTCATAGCCTTGAAAGTCTTACCATTGGCTTCCAAAAATCTCATCCAAGAACTCACCCCAAATTCCGTGATATTCACCCAACAATTAAATCATCACCATCATATAATAGTAAATTATTCAAGAACACATTCAATTTCATCTCCCTTAAATCATAATCAATTTAATTCACAAGCTAGGGGTAGGAGAAAAGAGGTATTCATAGATCTTTATAGAGATGTAGGTCAAACCTTTAAGGGATACATCAATCCATCTATAAACACAAAACAATCATCACTATTAATCGAATTAAGACTAAACAATTCAATTTAGAAAGTAGACCCACGAAATTGGATGAAAACTAGGCTTTTCAAGAACATTGAAATCCAAATTTTGAAGAACCTCTTGCGGAAAGGAGTCGCAAGATTTAATAGCCTCCATACCTTGGTAATCCTTAGATATTTTTAGTGGAATGTCTAGATCTTGAATCCCCATAGAAATCTTGGTCTTCTTCTTCAATGATGGTCTTTGGAGTAGTGAGAGAAACTAAAGAGAACTGGGAGCTATTTGGGTTTTGGGATTTATGAGGTGATAGGTATGTTTAATGACTTAGGATACTTAGATAGTCCAAAAATAACTAATTATAACCGTACCTAATATTTAATTAATTAATTAACTAATTTCCCAACCATCCCCACTTAAGCCGAGTGGAGCCAGTAGAGATGGGGTCAATCGACGAGACCCTGTCGACGCCCCGTGAACCAGACCACAGAGCGTCCTAGTCAACGTGGTTTGGGATAGAGAGTCCTCAAAATGGAGCCAATGCTCCATATTCTAAGTATGGACTCACGACCTCCATCGATGGGGCGTCAGTCCATCTACAGACCGTCATTTGCCTCATCGAATGCACACTGTCTTTGACAGCTTTTTAGGTCAAATGTTTGGGTCCTCCTTTAGGGCCTTTAGGGTGGTCCTTGGGGAGTCATACCCAGACGTTTTGACCCTAAACATGCACTAAGGTGTACCCTAGGCCTTTTCACAAAGTTTGACCTTCATGCGACTCTTCAAACCCCGTACAAAACCTAAGGCACACTAGGTCACTTTCACTAGTCTCCGGACGTCGTGGTTGTTCCTTGACGTTTAGGCTTTAATACTTCCTAATCAAGTTAATTACCTTTGTTTAGGCGTGGAAAAAACATTTATTCACATTAGACACTAGGTGAGACTCTATCCTAGGTACTTGGATTTCCGAGGTATAACAATATCCCCCCCTTGGGGAACATTCATCCTCGAATGACACTTTCAACATCTTTTTGGAACTATGACTCAAGACTAGAAGCCCAACCAACCTATGAGACATAAAAATAATTGAATAACAAAGGAGGAAACATTCACTCCCTTCTAAACACTACGAAGCACCATTTATGAGATAGAAATCATGACAACTACCAATTATGCAAACTTTTCACAATTTCACATTTTTGCAAGAAGGAATGTCCTTCTCTTTTCCATATGACTCCACATATTCAACAAGAAGCACTTCATAATTTCATAACTTTAAACTTGAGCAATTTCACAAGAAATATCACATAACTTAATATACCAAACATGTAATCAAGTATTATCAAGTATGAAGACACATAGTTCAAGACATATATGAAACATGGATTTTTCACAAGAGCATGCATAAGGAAGGGAAAATCATATAAGTTTCAAAATAAAATTATGACCCTTCAAAACCAAAAATTAGGAGCAGTTACTAACCTTAACCTTGACTAGAAGAGGAGGGGAAAAGGTAAGGGTATCGGGACAACATGTCTTCCTCGTCCTCTCAAGTAGCATTTTCCACTAATTGGTTCTTCCAAAGAACCTTTATGGAAGCTACTTCTTTATTCCTCAACCTCTTCACTTGCCGGTCCAAGATCTCAATCGGGACCTCTTAATAGGATAAGTTAGCATCAACTTCTATACCTTCTGGAGGAAGGATAGACACCGGATCACCTATGCACTTTTTCAGCATTGACACATGGAAAATCGGATGAACCAGAGCCAAATCATTAGGTAATTTTAACTCATGGGCAACTTTTTTGATGCGTTTCACAACCTCATATGGCCCGTTTACCGGGGAATAAGTTTCCCCTTTTTACCAAACCTCATCACCCCTTTCATGAGTGATATCTTCAAATAGAACAAGTCACCTTCCATAAGCTCAAGGTCTCTTTTTCTATTGTCGGCATAAGATATTTGTCGATTTGGGCTGTCTTCAAATGATCCCTTATAAGTCAGACTATCTCCACAACCTCATATATTACTTCGGGACCTATTAGAGCAACCTCGTCTACCTCAAACCACCCAATTGGACATCTACATCTCCTCCCGTAAAGGGCCTCAAATGGTTCCATGGAGATACTTGAATGGTAGCTATTATTGTAGGCAAATTCAATCAATGGTAGATGGTCATCCCAATTACCATTGAAGTCAATAACACATTCCCTTAACATCTTCTCCAAGGTTTGGATTGTTCGTTCCGCCAAACCATCCATTTGTGGATGAAATGTGGTACTGAGTTTCACCTTGGTACCTAGCCCACTTTGGAATGCCTTCCAAAATCTAGAAGTGAATTAGGGACCCCTATCTGAGATGATAGACAAGGGAACCCCATGCAAACTCACAATCTCATTAAGGTACAACCTAGAATAGTCCTCCACCGAATAAGTAGCTTTGACGGGGATAAAATGGGCAAAATTTGTCAATCTATCAACAATAACTCATATCGAATCATTTTGCCTCCGTGTACGAGGCAAACCCACAACAAAATCCATATTGACATCTTCTCATTTCCATGTAGGGCTAGCTATCTCTTGAGTTAACACTCCCAGTCTTTGATGTTCGGCCTTGACTTGTTGACAATTAAAACATTTGGCCACAAACTCAGCTATATCCTTTTTCAAACCATTCCACAAATAGACCCCTTGTAGATCATGATATATTTTTGTGGCACCCGGATGAATTGAATATCGGGAACCATGAGCCTCTTCCATAATTTGTCTCCTTAAGTCATCCACATCCGACACACACAACCTTCCTTGGTACATAAGTACACCATCCCCCCTTGGGAGAATGACTCATTGAACTTACTAAGAATCGATTCCTTCAACTCGATCAATAGAGGATCAAGATGTTGCTTAAACTTCACCTCAACCACTAATGACGACTCGGAGTCATGATGAACCATGAAACTCCCTTTTGGATAATCTTCTAACCAAACACCAACCGGTCCAATCTATGCATCTCTTTCCCTAACTCTTTATTACCATCGGAAACATGGGCCAAACTACCCATTGACATTCGGATTTAAGCATCCGCCAGCACATTGGCTTTCCCGAGGTGGCAAAAGACACTCATATCATAGTCCTTTCAGAGTTCTAACCATCTTCTTTGTTGGACATTTAACTCCTTTTGAATGAACACATTTAAAGACTCTTATTGTCGGTGAACACATCCACATGCACCCCATATAGCTAGTGTCTCCATATTTTCAAAGCAAACGCTACGGCCGCTATTTTAAGATCATGAGTTGGAAAGTTCTTCTCATGTACCTTGAGTTGTCTAGAGGCATATGCTATCACCTTACCATGTTGCATGAGGAAACAACCCAAACCTACTCGAGAAGCGTCATAATACACCAGAAACCCTTCATTACTCTCCAGTAAAGTCAAAACCAGAGCGGAGGTAAGCTTATCTTTCAACATTTGGAAACCTCTTTCACGAGCTTTCGAACACTCAAAATTGATTTTCTTTTGGGTTAAAGTTGTCAAATCAGAAGAGATAGATACAAAACCGTCAACAAATCTCCTATAATACTTGGGTAAACCCAAGAAACTTCGAATGTCAGTTGGAGTCAAAGGTATTGGACAATTCTTAACCGCCTCCGTTTTCTTCGGATCAACCTCTATACCCTCACTTGAAACGTGACCAAGAAAAACAACTGATCTCAACCAAAATTCACACTTACTATATTTAGCAAAGAGTTGTTTTTCCTTGAGGACCTGCAATACTATCCTCAAGTGACATATGTATTCAACCTCACTCTTAGAAAATACCAAGATACCATCAATAAAAACAATTACAAATGAATCAAGATAATTTCAGAACACCCTATTCATAATGTCTATAAAATCCGTCGGGGCATGAGTTAGATTAAAAGACATGACTAGGAATTCATAATGACCATACCTAGTCCGGTAAGCCATTTTAGGTATGTCAACTCCTCTAACTCTTAGTTGGTGATACCACAACCTCAAATTAATTTTTGAAACGTAACCCACACCTTGGAATTGATCAAACAAATCATCTATCCTAGGAAGATGATATTTATTATTTATAGTGACCTTGTTCAATTGTCGGTAGTCAATACACATTCTAAGAGACCCATTTTTATTTTTCACAAATGACACCGAAGCGCTCCATGGAGAAATGCTTGGTTGTATAAAACCCTTATTTAGCAAATCCTTGAGTTGAACCTTCAATTGTTTCAACTCGGCCGAAGCTATCCCATAAGGAGGATTGAAATGGGTTGAGTATCCGACATTAAATTTATGCCTAAATATATTTCCCATTCGGGAGGAATTCCGAGTAAATCATCGGGGAAGACTTCCGTAAAGTCCTTCACTACGGGGACCAATTCCAAAGGATTAGCTTAAGACCCAAGGTCCTTGACCCTCACAATGTGATAGAGACATCCCTTAGAAATCATCTTACAAGCTTTTAAACACCAAATGATTTGACCTCTAGGGATTGAGTTTCCCCCCTTCCATTCTAAAACGAGTTCATTAGGAAATTCGAATTTAACTACCCTTGTTCTACAATAAATTGAAGAAAAGCAAGCATGTAACCAATCCATCTCCAATATGACACCAAATTCCAACCTATCAAGTCCTACCAAATCAACCAATGTAACTCTATTGGAAATTATATGAGACAACTCTTATAGAATCTTTTAGCAACAATAGAGTCACTCACCGGGGTAGAAACCAAAAAAGGTTCAACTAAGACATCAGAGAGCATATCAAACTTCATATCCACTAAAGGAGGTACAAAATATAAAGTGGCATCGCGATCTAGCAATGCATACGCATTAATTGAAAATACTTGCAACATACTAGTAACAATATCGGGAGAACCCTCTTGATCACCCCTAGACTTGAGAGCATAGAAACGATTCTTATTAGGATCAGCGGAATTAAGACCACTTGCTTGTTCTTGATTACTCTCCTTTCCTTGAGCCTTGGCCATGGGACAATCTCTAACCTTATGACCACTCTTTTCACAACCAAAACAATTATCTGTTCAAATTAAACATTTACCCACATGCCTCTTGCCACATGTGGAATATTGTGAGACCTCACTTGGTAAACCACCACCTTTACCGTCTTGGGACCTAGGGTTAGACATCCTATCCGTACGAAACTTTGGGACATTAGAAGGGACATGGTTTGATAATCTCTTCTTAAACTTGGGTATGTCTTGAATCTCCAACTTACCCTTAGAAGTACCTCCATCATAGGGCCTTGCCCTCTTGAACTCCCTATTCTTCCTCTTGAGCCTACACTCCTCAAATTGTTGAGCATGCACTATCAAATGAGAAATGTCCATATTGTCATGAAGCATTGCCGCACGGCACTCTTCCACAAGATCATCGGGCACACCCATCACAAAATGGCTCATTTCATCTCTAGGATTGGACACCAAAGAAGAGGCATATTTAGAAAACTTAGTTAATTTCAAAGAGTATCTTAAACACTCATACCTCCTTGACGAAGGTTGATGAACTCTTCTACTTTTGCCTCTCTTTTCTCCCTTGGGAAGAACTTATCAAGAAATTCCCTCCTAAAGACTTCACAACTTATTGGACCCTCTCTCAAAGCCCTATTGTCTTTTAATTGACTGTACCAAGTTTGGGCCACATCCTTGAGTTGATAAGCGGCTAGCTCGGCCTTCTCATTTGAAATAATCCCCATAGCATACAAAATCTTATTTAAATTATCAAGAAAGTATTGGGATCTTCATTCACCATAGACCCAAAGAACATGGGAGGGTTAATCCTTGAGAAGTCCCTCAAGCGAGAAGCCATGGTACTAGTATTTGGATTCACACGGGGTGAAACTTCCTGATTTGCTTAAGCCTCTATAGCTTAATCTTGAGTACGTACATCTTGAGCTTGAGTAGTCACATATTGAACCAAATTTATGAAAGTCTTCCTTATCTCTCCATCCGTCATAGCCGAAGGATTGGCTGGATCTTGGTCACCTAGAGGAGCTTATTCTTGAGGAGGAGCTTGGTTGTCTTGGGGAGGAACTCCCGCATTAGATATATCCTCTTCAACTCTTCTTACGACTTCCCTTCTAGTTGTCATAGCCTATAATCACAAGAAAAGTATTAAAAGATAAGGGCATATTAAGTTAAGACTCTTGAGGCACAACTTAAGAATAACAAAGAAGTGAGAATTTCCTAAGCATCACATAGACCCTCATAAGTGTGGCGCGCTTCACAATTATGAACAAGACTCTACATACACGTGGTTTTGTGAGATATTATTCCTATGATTATTCAACCTCATGCTCAGATACCAAGTTTGTCACGACCAGGGATAATCCCCTAGATGTAACCGGCGTTTTCGTCCTCGAAGAGGCCATAGACAAGCCCTTAGAATACATCATCGCATCATTGATGGAATAAAATTACACTGAAATTAATACTTCACATTTCAAGTTCACTTAGACTTCTCATACATCAAAAATGGACTACAATTGTCTCGCACAACCATCCAACATAAGAGTATAAGATTTGGGATATATCCCTCACATCATTACAATATGTCTCATATAGAAGTTACAATAAATTCTTTGAAAGAGGAAATAAGAAAACTAGAGTTAAGCTTCTTCATTCTCAGACTTGACGACTCACCAACTTGGGGTTATCAATCCAATTTCTTTAAGAAAGGAGTGAAATATCTTCAATGGCCCGAACCTACACTTTGTGTAGAAATTAGAAAAGAATATGGGTTAGCACAAACCACATGTACTATGTATGGAAACATATGTAAGTAAATCGTTGAAAATATGCACAAAGGGACATTTTGTTAACAAGCATGCCAAGTTACTTTAAAAGCTTTCATGCACTTTCCAAGAACATAGCAATGTCCATAACCTAGATAAAATAAGACATTTTCATATTACATGTTCAAGAGCAACATCATAGTTAAGCCATATGCAACATTTCATCAACATATCACAAGACCTTACTCACAATCTCAATTTAAGTCAACTAGTGCAATGTGTATGTTAAGTCTCATAACCCCACATAAACTAAGTAAAATAGCAAAGAGACCATAAGCATTGCCTTTACATTATATAACACCACATCAAGTGCAGCCAACCTCATATATATCAATTTGGACCAACATCATGTATATCAAGTTACACAAACATCATATGAAACCAACATTATATAGAATCAACATGATGTATTTCATTCATAATATATGTACACAAAGAAACTACCCTAGGAATCCTCTCAAGGTCCACTTGTGAAATGTATAGGTAAAGTCTCATACCCTTACCTACAGTTAGTACAACTCTCAAGTAATCCTAGTTTATATGCATCTTTTTACTTTCCTTCATTCATTATACTTTCGGGAAACTTCGCCATAACCTAAATTAGACCATGTGAGCTAAACATTGAATAAGGTGTCAAGCCCTCAACCCAAAAGGAGGGCATCATACGTGCCAAGGTAGGACATATACATCATAATAGCGTGTACGTGGATCCAATAGATAGTTTTCCTATGGGGGCACATACTTAAGAAACTAGGTGATTGTCACTATTATGCTAATTCGTATTGTAGTTTCCACCTCATGTGACCATTGGTGAACCTACATTCCTATTTGGAAGGGAAACCTCTCATTGTCTAGTTTACTCGGTTCTAAGGTAAATACTCTTTTTGAAGTATCTTTAAGTCTTCCTTAACATTAGTTTTTAATATAGGTCTTAGGATTCTAACCCCTTGTATAACATGATCATAGCTTCTAGGTTCTAGGATGAGAAAGTCCTTTCATCACAACCCAACATTATGTGAGAACATTACATCATAACTTAGTAATAAGATGCATAAGAGAATAACTTCCAATCCCTCATAATCATACACCTATCATGATCTTACATCCATAATGTTCATAGCATAATCATACATTCATAACTTCATCATTTATACTTCAATTGAACAACATTACCAAGAATACACAAACATTAATACAATGAAGTGTTCATAACCTTGAAAGTCTTACCATTGGCTTCCAAGAATCTCATCCAAGACCTCACCCCAAATTCCGTGATATTCACCCAACAATTAAATCATCACCATCATATAATATTAAATTTTGCAAGAACACATTCAAATTCATTTCCCTTAATCATAATCAATCTAATTCACAAGTTAGGGTAGGAGTAAAGGGGTATTCATGGATCTTTATATAGATTTAGGTCAAAACATACATGGATAAATCAATACATCTATAAACAAACATATATCATCACTAATAATCGAATTAAGACAAAACAATTCAAGTTAGAAAGTAGTCCAACGAAATTGGATGAAAACTAGGCTTTTCAAGAACATTGAAAACCAAATTTTGAAGAACCTCTTGCGGGAAGGAGTCGAAAAAGTGAATAGCCTCCATACCTTGTTATTCCTTAGAGATTTATAATGTAGAAGTCTTTATATTGAAGCCCTAGAGAAATATTTTTCTTCTTATTCAATGAGGGTCTTTGGAGTAGTGAGTGAAACTAGAGAGAAGTGGGAGCTATTTGGGTTTTGGGATTTATGAGGTGTTAGGTTAGTTTAATGAGTTAGGATATTTAAATAGTCCTTAAATAATAACTTATTATAACCGTACCTAACCTTTAATTAATTAATTAATTAATTAATTACCCAACCATCCCCACTTAAGCCGTGTGGGGGCAGTGGAGTTGGGGTCAATCGACGAGACCCCGTCGACACCCCGTCAACCAAACCATGGACAGTCCTGGTCAATGTGATTTGGGACAAAGATCCTCAAAATGGAGTCAAGGATCAATATTTAAAGTATGGACTCACGACCTCCATCGACGAGGCGTGAGTCCATTAACGAAACATCTTTTGCCTCGTCGAATGCACTCCATCTTTGACAGCTTTTTGGGTCAAATGTTTGGGTCCTTCTCGAGGGCCTTAGGGTTGTCCTTGGTGTGTCGTACCCGGATGTTTTGACCCTAAACATGTACTAAGGTGTACCCTAGGCCTTTTCACATAGTTTGACCTTCATACGACTATTCAAACCCCGTACAAAGCCTAAAGGCACACTAGGTTACTTTCACTAGTCTCGGGACGACGTGGTCATTCCTTGAAGTTTATGCTTTAATACTTCCTAATCCAGTTAATTACCTTTGTTTAGGCCTGGAAACGCCATTTCTACATATTAGACACTAGGTGAGACTCTAGCCTAGGTCCTTGGATTTCCGAGGTATAACAGGAATGGGGTCCGTGCATGGAGCCTCAATGGCTGAGAGGTGGAGTGTTGGGTCCTCTAGGCATGGCGCTTCGGAGGCCTGGGTGGTCCTCTAGGCATTGTTCCTGGGGGTGGGGGTGAGGGGTCCTCGAGTCTTTGTGCCTCAGGGGCCCTGGTGGTTGGGTTGGGTTGGGAGGGGGGGGGGTGTTCTTGAGGCATGGGGCCTCGGGGGACTCCATGCATTACACTAGGTGAGGATATTTTAGGGATTGCATGAATTTTCTAACATATGCTGACCTATCCTATCAAATAAGGTAATATCTAGTCTTATAGTAGTCAAATGTAGAGGACTTCCAATAGTAGCTTGAATAAGTCTGGTATCTACAAGAAGTGATCCTTAGTCACTCAATAACCTTGTGGTTGTCTTTAGAGTAGAACACTTTTTACTTTGATTCAGCCCAAACTTTTTGAGAAGTTTTTTGGAATATCCTTCTCGAGTTAAAAAAATTCCTTCACTTGTGCGACTTGACAAAAGAGCAAGTTCCATCCATTGGAGCTTTTTCTCTAGAAAAAAGGAAATATTTTTCAAACACTGATTTCATTGGGAATTAGCATCTCTAAGGTTGATGAACTCTTCCACTTTTGCCTCTCTTTTCTCCATTGGGAAGAACCTATCAAGAAATGACCTCCTACAGACTTCCCAACTTATGGGACCCTCTCTCAAAGCCCTATTGTCTTTCCATTGACTGTACCAAGTTTGGGCCACATCCTTGAGTTGATAAGCTGCTAGCTCGACCTTCTCATTTGAACTCATCCCTAAAGCATAAAAAATCTTATAAACCTTATCAAGAAAGTCTTGGGGAAGTTCATTCACCTTATACCCTAAGAACATTGGAGAGTTCATCCTTGAGAAGTCCCTCAAGCGATAAACCATAGTACTAGCATTTTGATTCACACGGGGTGCAACTTTCTGATTTGCTTGAGACTCCATACCATAATGTTGAGCACCTACAACTTGAGTTTGAGTAGTCGTCCTTATCTCTCCATCCGTCATAGCCGGAGGATTGACCGGAGCTTGGTTACCTAGAGGAGCTTGTTCTTGAGGAGGAGCTTCGTTGTCTTGCGGAGGAACTCCTGTATTAGCTATCTCCTCTTCAACTCTTCTTGCTGCTGCCCTTCTAGTTGTCATAGCCTATAACCACAAGCAAAGTATTAAAAGACAAGTAAATATTGAGTTAAGACTCTTGAGGCACGACTTAAGAATACCAAAGAAGTCGGCATTTCTTAAGCATCACATAGCCCCTCATTCAAAGGTGTGGCGCGCTTCACAATTATGAACAAGACTCTAGCTAGACGTGGTTTTGTGAGACACTGTTCCTATGATTATTCAACCTCATGCTTTGATACCAAGTTTGTCACTACTAGAGAGAACCCATAGACGTAATCAGCGTCTTCGTCCTCAAATAGGCTTTAGACAAGCCCTTAGTATACATCATCTCATCGTTGATAAAATAAAAATACGGTGAAATTAAAACTTCACATTTGAAGTTCACTTACACCTCTCATATATCGAAAATAGACTACAATTGTGTCGCACAACTATCTAACATAAGAGTATAAGATTTGGGACATATCCCTCACATCATTACAATATGTCTCATATAGAAATTACAATAAAATCTTTGAAAGAGGAAATATGAAA
The DNA here is from genome assembly GCA_016801875.1 of Solanum sitiens. Taxonomy (NCBI): domain Eukaryota; kingdom Viridiplantae; phylum Streptophyta; class Magnoliopsida; order Solanales; family Solanaceae; genus Solanum; species Solanum sitiens. The sequence goes on along the minus strand of JABWTJ010000886.1, from coordinate 19,388 downwards.
ACTAGAGTTAAGCTTCTTCATCCTCAGACTTGAGGACTCACCAACATGGGGTTATCAATCCAAGTTCTTCAAGAAAGGAGTGAAATATCTTCAATGGCCCAACCCTACACATTGTGTAGAAATTAGAAGAGAATATGGGTTAGTACAAACCACATGTACTATGTATGGAAACATATGCAAGTAAATCATTGAAAATATGCACAAAAGAACATTTTGTCTATAAGCATGCCAAGTTACTTTAAAAGCTTTCATGCACATTCCAAGAACATAGAAAAGTCCTTTACATAGAAACAATAAGACATTTTCATATTACATGTTCAAGAGCAACATCATAGTAAATCCATATGCAACATTTCATAAACATATCACAAGACCTTACTCACAATTTTAATTCAAGTCATCTAGTGCAATGTGTATGTTAATCCCCATAACCCCACATAAACTAAGTAAACTAGCAAAGAGACCATAAGATTGCCTTTACATTATATAACACCATATCAAGTGCAGTCAATCTCATATATAGCAATTTGGATGAACATCATGTATATCAAGTTAGAGAAACATCATATGAAACCAACATTATATAGAATCAACAGGATGTATTTCATTCATAATATATGTACACAAAGAAACCACCCTAGGAATCCTCTCAAGGTACACTTGTGCAATGTATAGGTAAAGTCTCATCCCCTTACCTGCACTAAGTACACCTCTCAAGTAATCCTAGTTAATATGTATCTTTTTACTTTCGGGAAACTTCGCCATAACCTACATTAGACCATGTGAGCTAAACATTAAATAAGGTGTCAACCCCTCACACCGAAAGGAGGACATCCTACTTGTCAAGGTAGGCCATATACATCATAATAGCGTCTACGTGAATCCAATATGTAGTTTTTCCTATGGGGGCACATAGTTAATGAACTAGGTGATTGTCACTATACACTCTCTTTATGCTAATTCGTATTGTAGTTTCCACCTAATGATACCTTTGGTGAACCTACCTTCCTATTTGGAAGGGACACCTCTCATTGTCTAGTTTGCTCGGTTCTAAGGTAACTACTCTTTTTGAAGTATCTTAAAGTCTTCCTTAACATTAGTTTATAATATAGGTCTTAGGATTCTAACCCCTTGTATAACATGATCATAGCTTCTAGGTTATAGGATGAGAAAGTCCTTTCATTACAACCCAACATTATGTGAGAATATTACATCATAACTTAGTAATAAGATGCACAAGAGAATCACTTCCAATTCCTCATAATCATACACCTATCATGATCTTACATCCATCATGTTCATAGAATAATCATACATTCATAACTTCATCATTTATACTTCAATTGAACAACATTACCAAGAATAGACAAACATTAATACAATGAAGTGTTCATAACCTTGAAAGTCTTACCATTGGCTTCCAAAAATCTCATCCAAGACCTCACCCACAATTCCATGATATTCACCCAACAATTCAATCATCACCATCATATAATATTAAATTATTCAAGAACACATTCAATTTTATCTCCCTTAATCATAATCAATCTAATTCACAAGTTAGGGTAGGAGAAAATGGGTATTCATGGATCTTTATAGAGATTTAGGTCAAAGCTTATAGGTATACATTAATACATCTATAAACAAACATATATCATCACTAATAATGAAATTAAGACAAAACAATTCAAGTTAGAAAGTAGACCGACGAAATTGGATGAAAACTAGGCTTTTCAAGAACATTGAAATCCAAATTTTGAAGTACCTCTTGCGGAAAGGATTCGCAAGAGTGAATAGCCTCCATACCTTGTTAATCCTTAGAGATTTATAGTGGAAAGTCTTGATCTTGAAGCCCTAGAGAAATCTTGGTCTTCTTCTTCTTCAATGAGGGTCTTTGGAGTAGTGAGAGAAACTAGAGAGAAGTGGGTGCTATTTGGGTTTTGGGATTAATGAGGTGTTAGATTAGTTTAATGAATTAGGATACATAAATTGTAACAACCCTAAAAATGAATATGCTAAGTAATGCTAAATATGTTTAGCATGCCTACGATTAGACCGGGTTCACACGGATTGATGCGCGTAGAACCAGACATCTGAACCCTTGCTACAGCCAAGCCAACTAACTTGGGGAGTTAGTTGAGCTAGGAAAGGTCGGGTCCATCTATGTAGGGCTCTCGAATACGAAGATTTACTCGAATGAGTCTTTACCGGACTTAAAAAGGGTAAATCTTAGGTTTGGAGGGTCTAGGGGTAAAATGGTCTTTTTCTAGGATAAGGATAGTATCGTAATTACCCTAAATATATAATTAATTATTTAAATAATAAGGTGGAGGGGTACTTTGGGGATAGAGGGCCAAAAATGGGTTCTAAGAGTGAAGTCTTGCTCCACCCGGGTTTGAACCTAGGTGGAAGCGATGATTTAAATTATTTTTGTTTAAGTTGGTAAATTAATGTAATTAATTTATATTTATTATTTATTAGCTGATTTAAAATAAAAGGAAATCAGATTTTTAATATTTAATAAAAACCTTATTTGAGTAAGTCCTAAACTAGACTCCTAAGCCTAATAAAACTATCACTCTCTCACGTCTATCTATCAAAACACACGATCATTCTCTCTTCTTTTTCACGATTCTCTCTGCCAAATAACTTCAAGAACAGTAGGTAAACCAAAGCTCTTCACACTTGAAGAAATCACAACGAAAATTATAAACAAACAAGTAATTAATCACGTAGGCAAAGAGAAGTATTTCCGTCGAGTTTGGATTTGAACTTTTGGTGTTGGACGTGTGTTTGGAGGAGTTCTTTGGGAAGCAAGTCAAGGTTTGAAAGTCAAAAAGGTATGGGTTCTCTTCTCTCTTGGTCCCTTTTCCAAGAGACCCCTAAAGTTCAGACGAATCTATTCCGAAAACTAGGGTTGTTCCTCGTTGCATGTCCCAGTCACTAGCTCCCATTGAATCATAGGTTGGTTATGTTTGATGGTAGAAAACTAGGGATGAAACGTGTTTTCGTGATGATTCTGTGTTTATATGTATGTTTGGAATTATGTGACTTATGTTGATGTTTTTCCGAAACTATGTGTACGTGTGTGTGCAATGTGAACCGTATCTTTGTGCCTCGGGTTAAGGCCTTAAAATGTGATGTTGTGGTTGTATTTCATATACAAATGTTTATGTAAATCGTGATGTTCATATGAGTTGAAATGTGGCTGATTTGAGTGATAATCTCTTGGCTAAACGAATCCATGAAAAATGCACCTAAGAACGTATTAAATGATCTACGAATTACCCTATGAATTTGCGTATAAATGTTGATGAAAGTATGCTGAAAAATTTCAAAAAAATTTCCAGATTTAAGTGATGAATTTCGGTCAAGTTAAGAGGTTTCAAAATGTTGTGAAAAATGAATTAAAACAAGTGAGGTCATGGAGGATTGAACCCGTGACCTCGCCATGTTAAAAACCATGAAAATAAAGAAGAAAAAAGAAATGTGGTGAAGGGGATTCGAACCATGGTCTTGGCTGGAAAATAAAGTATGAAAATAAGAAATGAGAGGAGTGGGATTCGAACCCACAACCTCTTGGCGAAGCTTAAGAAAAAATGAAAAGAAAAGAAATGTGAGGCGTGGGAATCGAACCCACGACCTCTAGGCAGTAAAGGAGAATTAAAAGAAAATGAGAAGAAAAGAAATGTGAGGCGTGGGAATCGAACCCACGACCTCTAGGCAGTAAAGAAGAAATAAAATAAAAATAAATTGAGGCTGTGGGGGTTCGATCCCACAACCTCATGGTCAACTGGAAGAAGTCAAGGAATAAGAAATAAAAAAATATAAGGAGCTGTGGGGGTTCGATCCCACAAACCCTCGGCCAAGGAGGAGAGAGTTTAAAGAAAAGAAATTAAAAGAAAATGAGGTTGTGGGGGTTCGATCCCACATCCTCTCAATCCCATTGAGCAAAAAATAAAGAGAAAAACTAAGGGAAAAATAAAATAAAGGTGTTGGGGCTCGATCTTGGGTCCCCAAGCCGTGTGGACCAATATAAACTAAATGAAAAATGTAAGTGTTGTCCAAGGGATTCAAAACCGGTTTCCCTTGCCCAAATTCCGTATTGATACATAAGTCATACGTGAATAAATGTTTAAAAATAATGTTGCCTACATAGATCGAAATTGAAATCTTGGCATACTTACAAAATGCATAAGTCTTGTACCACATAATTTTAGGAAGATATGAATCACTTAAACGAACTATGAAGGAAGTCTCATGGCTTGTATGTATAGACCCATAAGTCTAGCATACGTTTAAAAATAAGTGAACCTAAGATGTATGTAATGAAATGATGTAGCCCTAGAAGGGTCAGGTAAGAGTGTAAAATACACTAAATGGCCAAGTGCATTGGCATACGACGAAATGAATATTATGTAATGAAATGATAAAACCCTAGAAGGGTTAAGTAAGAGTATGAAACACACAAATGGCCAAGTGCATTGGCATATGATGAAATGAACATTCACGTAAAATGGGGGGAGTAATTATGAAGAGCAGATGTGCTAATGTTAATGAATGTGGTGACAACATGATAAGATGCTATTGTGAAAGATGAGAGCAATCTCAAAATGAGCCAAAGTAAATGTTACCAAAACATACTCACCTATGAGAGTGTAAAGTTAATGAAGAGACCAGTCTCTATGAACACTTTAATGAAAGTATTGAGAATAATGTATACTTAATTATAATGATGAGATGAGAAATCATCTATTGAGTTATGATGTCCTCATACTAGAAGCCAGCTTCCATGACGTATGAGTTGAATGAAATGGAACTTTATATTGAGCACCGATAGACTAGCTATGAGAGGTGATGCCTTCTTTCGGGAAGGGCGGAGTTTCACGTAACTCTCATGAGATGAGACTGTCCGGCATGCCGGGTATTGTTCTTCTTATATCTCCTAGTCTTCGAACCTATACTGCCAATATAGGGATCAAGCGGGGTTCAATTCGCATGTACGCTAGCATGTTTTGGGTCACTTTGGCCGGTGATTCAACCTCTTTTCGGTGTGGGAGAGACAATGGATTTCATGATGCTCACATGATCTATGTCGGTTAAAGTTAAAGTTCCCAATGAATGAATAAGTCCAGCCTCAAATGATGCACATAATGAAATGAACGATACCAAAGGTGTGAGGATAGGATAATCAAGAGGTGAGATAGACTCAAGTAATGACACTAGGTTATTCTTGATCATTGCACAGCAAACCCGATAAGAGTCTTAAACTACATCCCAGGTATAGCTGGTGTTTACACTAGCTTATGAATGAATGAAATGAAGTACGTATGAATGAATGAAGCAGACTCTGTGTTTGCTAAAGAAGACTCCCTACTTGAGGTCCCATATGTTGAGCCCTCATTTTGGGAAGTCTTAATGTCAAGTCCATGATTACAAGGTCTCATGGCATATGAATGAATGATATGAAAGATGTTATGTGCTATACGCAATATGATATTTGCTATGTGTAAGATGTTATGTGCTGTGTGCAATATGATAAGTTTGATGATGCATATTACTCTCATGGCATGACTTTCCTAATCCAAATTTGGAAAGCTTACTGACTTTCCTAATCCAAATTTGGAAAGCTCACTGACTTTCCCAATCCCAATTTGACAAGTCCACTGACTTGACTTTCCATAATCATGTTGTTAGGAAAGAGCTATTCTTACTCATGCATGTCCTTGGTGTGTGCTTGCATATACCCATACTTAGTACAAGTGTGTACTAATCCCATGCAACTCTAAATTTTTAGGTGCAGGCACAGGTGGACGCTAGAGCTTACAGGTTGACGTTGCAGCTATCCGGACGTGGAGCTTTCATCCGGACTTGGTAGGCCCTCATGCTTTCAAGGATGTCTACTGTTACTCTCTAGCTTAGATGTAGGCTTTAGCTAGTGGAGTATGTTCCACTAGTGTTTCTTTCCCTTTTTATTTCAGACATTGTATTGGTGCCATTTTGGCAATTATACATTTAATGCAGTATTGAACTATTTGTTTCAGTTAATAATCTTAATGTTAGATGGTTGATGGTGAACATTATGAATGTAAGTATAATGACCTTTAAGCATGATAAGAAACAAAAAGTTTCAAATTTTCCGATTAAATTAACCTATATGAAGTAAGAATGACGTAAGTAGGTTTGTCTGCGACCTCTCAGAGGTCAACGACGCCGGTCTCATCTAGGCAGTAAAGGAGAATTAAAAGAAAATGAGAAGAAAAGAAATGTGAGGCGTGGGAATCGAACCCACGACCTCTAGGCAGTAAAGAAGAAATAAAATAAAAATAAATTGAGGCTGTGGGGGTTCGATCCCACAACCACATGGTCAACTGGAAGAAGTCAAGGAATAAGAAATAAAAAAATATAAGGAGCTGTGGGGGTTCGATCCCACAATCCCTCGGCCAAGGAGGAGAGAGTTTAAAGAAAAGAAATTAAAAGAAAATGAGGTTGTGGGGGTTCGATCCCACATCCTCTCAATCCCATTGAGCAAAAAATGAAGAGAAAAACTAAGGGAAAAATAAAATAAAGGTGTTGGGGCTCGATCTTGGGTCCTCAAGCAGTGTGGACCAATATAAACTAAATGAGAAATGTAAGTGTTGTCCAAGGGATTCGAAATCGGTTTCCCTTGCCCAAATTCCGTATTGATACATAAGTCATACGTGAATAAATGTTCAAAAATAATGTTGCCTACATAGATCAAAAACGAAATCTTGGCATACTTACAAGATGCATAAGTCTTGTACCACATAATCTTAGGAAGATATGAATCACTTAAACGACCTATGAAGGAAGCCTCATGGCTTGTATGTATAGACCCGTAAGTCTAGCATACGTTTAAAAATAAGTGAACCTAAGATGTATGTAATGAAATGATGTAACCCTAGAAGGGTTAGGTAAGAGTGTAAAACACACTAAATGGCCAAGTGCATTGGCATACGACGAAATGAATATTATGTAATGAAATGATGAAACCCTAGAAGGGTTAAGTAAGAGTATGAAACACACAAATGGCCAAGTGCATTGGCATATGATGAAATAAACATTCACGTAAAATGGGGTGAGTAATTATGAAGAGCAAACGTGCTAATGTTAATGAATGTGGTGACAACATGATAAGAGGCTAATATGAAAGATGAGAGCAATCTCAAAAAACGTACTCACCTATGAGAGTGTAAAGTTAATGAAGAGACCAGTCTCTATGAACACTCTAATGAAAGTATTGAGAATAATGTATACTTAATACTAATGATGAGATGAGAAATCATCATTTGAGCTATGATGTCCTCATACTAGAAGCCAGCTTCCATGACGTATGAGTTGAATGAAATGGAAGTTTATACTGAGCAACGATAGACTAGTTATGAGAGGTGATGCCTTCTTTCGGGAAGGGCGGAGTTTCACGTAACTCTCATGAGAGGAGACTGTCCGGCATGCCTGGTATGTGTCTCCTTCTATCTCCTAGTCTTCGAACCTTTACTGCCAATATAGGGATCTGGCGGGGTTCAATTCCCATGTACGCTAGCATGTTTTGGGTCACTTTGGCCGGTGATTCCACCTCTTTTCGGTGTGGGGGAGACACTGGATTTTATGATGCTAACATGATCTATGTCAGTTAAAGTTAAAGTTCCAAATGAATGAATGTGGTCAGCCTCAAATGATGCACATAATAAAATGAATGATACCAAATGTGTTAGGATAGGATAATCAAGAGGTGAGATAGACTCAAGTAATGACACTAGGTTATTCTTGATCTTTGCACAGCAAACCCGATGAGAGTCTTAAACTACATCCTAGGTATAGCTGGTGTTTACACTAGCTTATGAATGAATAAAATGAAGTACGTATGAATGAATGAAGCAGACTCTGTGTTTGCTAAAGAAGACTCCCTAGTTGAGGTCCCATATGTTGAGCCCTCATTTTGGGAAGTCTTAATGTCAAGTCCATGATTACAAGGTCTCATGGCATATGAATGAATGATATGAAAGATGTTATGTGCTATACACAATATGATATGTGTTATGTGTAAGATGTTATGTGATGTGTGCAATATGATAAGTATGATGATGCATGTTACTCTCATGGCATGACTTGCCTAATCCAAATTTGGAAATCTCACTGGCTTTCCTAATCCAAATTTGGAAAGCTCACTGACTTTCCTAATCTAAATTTGGAAAGCTCACTAATTTTCCTAATCCCAATTTGACAAGTCCACTGACTTGACTTTCCATAATCATGTTGGTAGAAAAGAGCTATTCTTACTCATGCATGTCCTTGGTGTGTGCTTGCATATACCCATACTTAGTACAAGTGTGTACTAATCCCATGCAACTCTTAATTTTTAGGTGCAGGCACAGGTGGACGCTAGAGCTTACAGGTTGACGTTGCAGCTATCCGGACGTGGAGCTTTCATCCGGACTTGGTAGGCCCTCATGATTTCAAGGATGTCTACTGTTACTCTCTAGCTTAGATGTAGGCTTTAGCTAGTGGAGTATGTTCCACTAGTATTTTTTTCCGTTTTTATTTCAGACATTGTATTGGTGCCATTTTGGCAATTATACATTTAATGCAGTATTGAACTATTTATTTTAGTTGATAATCTTAATGTTAGATGGTTGATGGTGAACATTATGAATGTAAGTATAATGACCTTTATGCATGATAAGAAACAAAAATTTTCAAATTTTCCGCTAAAATTAACCTAGATGAAATAAGAATAACGTAAGTAGGCTTGTCTGCGACCTCTGAGAGGTCCACGACGCTGGTATCGTCTGGGGTCTACGCTCTGGTCGTGACAAAGTTGGTATCAGAGCGCTAGGTTAAATTTCGAGGATAATAAGTTCACATCAACTACATTGAGTAGTTTCTAAGTCAGGGTAGTGAAGTGCACCACTATCCTGAAATAAAGACTGCATGATGCGTAGGAAATTTCCCTTCTTCTGATCTTATCGTGCTTTTCCTAATGTCTGATTTTCTTGGTGTTATGAGCGTGTCTAACATCAATCCTTGTTGTTTTCAGAGAATGAATACTAGGAGAACCATTGGTCAGAGGAGAGGAGGAGCAGCTGCTGGGGACAATCAGGTTCCACCCCAGGCTCCAGCTGAAGGAGTGGCTATGCCGGTTAATCCAGCTGGGTTGACTGATGCGGAGGTGCGGGCAACTCTGGATCAGATGGCTCAAGCCATCACTATGCAGGCCCAGGCTATGATGTCCCAGGCCAACAAACAGGATGTTCAGCGGGAGAACCCACCCGTACGTAGCATGGCAGATAGACTACGAGATTTTATGAGGATGAATCCTCCGATTTTCACAGGGTCCAAGACTTCAGAGGATCCCCAGGAGTTTATGGATGAGGTAAAAAAGATCTTGGTGGCCATGGGGGCCACAGATACTGAGAAGTCTGAGCTGCCTTCCTATCAGCTCAAGGATGTTGCACAGTCTTAGTGCAAGATGTGGCAGGATAGCCGAGCTTTGGGCGGAGTTCCGGTCACGTGGGAGCTTTTTAAGATAGCCTTCCTGGAGAGATTCTTTCCCAGAGAAATAAAGGAGGCTAAGGTTGAGGAATTCATCAACCTTAAGCAGGGCTCGATGTCAGTTAGGGATTACTCCCTGAAGTTCGTAAAACTTTCCAGGTATGCCACTTCTCTTGTGTCTAACAGTAGAGACGAGATGAGTAGATTCTTGACAGAGATTGCTGAGGATCTCGAGGAGGAGTGTAGGGCAGCTATGCTGCATGACAGCATGGACCTTTACAGGCTTATGGTCCATGTCCAGCAAGTGGAGGAAATTAGGAAGAGGAAGCGCACTAGGGCAGGGAACAGGTCAAGGCAAGCTGAGGAGAATTTTTCAAGGAAGAGTAGTACTGAAATCAGGGATAAGCCCAGGTTTAAGAAGGGACTCTCCCACCAAGGGGAGTCAAGTTCATCCAAGGGTCGCTATGATAGGAATTCCGAATCCAGAGTTAAGAGAAACAATGAAGTAGATACACAGCAGGAGAGGCTACCTTGCAGGAAGTGTGGCAAACCACATGGAGGAGAGTGTATGATGGGCTCTAACGCTTAATACAGTTGTGGCAAACCGGGTCACATGGTGAAGGATTGTCTGATAGGAGAAGTCTAGAACAAGGGAAGGAGAGAGTTCAACCTAATGGTCCAAGTGAAGAGGCTCCAAGGAGGCAACGATTCTTCGCATTCAAGTCTAGGGGTGCAGGGGAAGGCACTTCTGGTGAAGTCTCGGGTGCGTAGCCTTATTTAGTCTTTCATGTATTTGACTGTGTATGGTGTTTATGCACTAGTATGAGGGTAATATGTTTGAGTCATCATGTTGGTTGCTGATTTGTATGACTTATATGTTTACTTATGTTGTATGCTTTGATGAGACTAGTTTAGGAAAGAGTTCCTTAGTCTATTAATGTGAAACTATTAGTAGGAAGAATGTGCACCATCATGCTAATATGTGAATCAGATATTCACCAATGAGGAGTATTGAATTGCCTATGTATGCATACGTTCTATAGATGACTTACTTATTGCTAGTAAAGAGTAGTGTCATTTGGGGACGAATGTTCCTAGGGGGGGGGGGGATAATGTAATAACCCTAAAAATGGATATGCTAAGTGATGCTTAATGTGTTTAGAATGCCTAAGATTAGACCGGGTTCACAGGGATTGATGCGCGTAGAACCAGACCTCTGAACCCTTTCTACAGACAAGACAACTAACGTGGGGAATTAGTTGAGCTAGGAAAGATTGGGTCCAGCCATGTAGGGCTCTCGAATACGAAGATTTACTCGAAGGAGTCTTTACCGGACTTAAAAAGGGAAAATCTTAGGTTTGGAGGGTCTAGGGGTAAAATGGTCTTTTTCCAGTCTATGGGTAGTATCATAATTACCCTAAATATATAATTAATTATTTAATTAATAAGTTGGAGGGGTATTTTGGGGGGAGAGATGGCCGAAAATGGGTTCTAAGAGTGAAGTTTTGCTCCACCCGGGTTCAAACCTAGGTGGAAGCGATGATTTAAATTATTTTTATTTAAGTTGGTAAATTAATGTAATTAATTTATATTTATTATTTATTAGCTGATTTAAAATAAAAGAAAATCAGATTTTTAATAATTCATAAAAACCTTATTTGACTATGTCCTAAACTAGACTCCTAAGCCTAATAAAACTATCACTCTCTCACGTCTATCTATCAAAACACATGATCATTCTCTCTTCTTTTTCACGATTCTCTCTACCAGATAACTTCAAGAATAGTAGGTAAACCAAAGTTCTTCACACTTGAAGAACTCACAACAAAAATTATAAACAAACAAGTAATCAATCACGTAGGCAAAGAGAAGGTTTTTCGTCGAGTTTGGTGTTGAACTTTTGGTGTTGGACGTGTGTTTGGAGGAGTTTTTTGGGCAGCAAGTCGAGGTTTGAACGTCAAAAAGGTATGGGTTCTCTTATCTCTTGGTGCCTTTCCCAAGAGACCCCTAAGGTTCAGACGAATCTATTCCGAAAACTAGGGTTGTTCCCCGTTGCATGTCCCTGTCACTAGCTCCCATTGAATCATAGGTTGGTTATGTTTGCTGGTAGAAAACTAGGGATGAAACGTGTTTTCGTGATGATTATGTGCTTATTTGTATGTTCAGAATTATATGACTTATGTTGATGTTTTTCCAAAACTATGTGTACGTGTGTGTGCAATGTGAACCGTATCTATGTGCCTCGGGTTAAGGCTTTAAAATGTGATGTTGTGGTTGTATTTCATGTACAAATGTTTATGTAAATCGTGATGTTCATATGAGTTGAAATGTGGCTGATTTGAGTGATAATCTCTTGACTAAACGAATCCATGAAAAATGCACCTAAGAACGTATTAAATGATCTACGAATTACCCTATGAATTTGCATATAAATGTTGATGAAAGTATGCTGAAAAATTTCAAAAAAAAAATCCAGATTTAAGTGATGAATATCGGTCAAGTTAAGAGGTTTAAAAATGTTGTGAAAAATGAATTAAAACAAGTGAGGTCATGGAGGAATGAACCCGTGACCTCACCATGTTAAAAACCATGAAAATAAAGAAGAAAAAAGAAATGTGGTGAAGGGGATTCGAACCATGGTCTTGGCTGGAAAATAAATTATGAAAATAAGAAATGAGAGGAGTGGGATTCGAACCCACAACCTCTTGGCCAAGCTTAAGAAAAAATGAAAAGAAAAGAAATGTGAGGCGTGGGAATCGAACCCAAGACCTCTAGGTAGTAAAGGAGAAATAAAATAAAAATAAAGTGAGGCTGTGGGGGTTCGATCCCACAACCTCATGGTCAACTGGAAGAAGTCAAGGAATAAGAAATAAAAAAATATAAGGAGCTGTGGGGGTTCGATCCCACAACCCCTCGGACAAGGAAGAGAGAGTTTAAAGAAAAGAAAGTAAAAGAAAATGAGGTTGTGGGGGTTCGATCCCACATCCTCTCAATCCCATTGAGCGAAAAATGAAGAGAAAAATAAAATGAAGGTGTTGGGGCTCGATCTTGGGTCCCCAAGCCGTGTGGACCAATATAAAATAAATGAGAAATGTAAGTGTTATCCAAGGGATTCAAAACCGGTTTCCCTTGCCCAAATTCCGTAATGATACATAAGTCATACGTGAATAAATGTTCAAAAATAATGTTGCCTACATAGATCGAAATCGAAATCTTGGCATACTTACAAGATGCATAAGTCTTGTACAATATAATCTTAGGAAGATATGAATCACTTAAACAAACTATGAAGGAAGCCTCATGGCTTGTATGTATAGACCCATAAGTCTAGCATACGTTTAAAAATAATCGAACGTAAGATGTATGTAATGAAATGATGTAACCCTAGAAGGGTTAGGTAAGAGTGTAAAACACACTAAATAGCCAAGTGCATTGGCATACGACGAAATGAATATTATGTAATGAAATTATGAAACCCTAGAAGGGTTAAGTAAGAGTATGAAACACACAAATGGCCAAGTGCATTGGCATATGATGAAATGAACATTCACGTAAAATGGGGTGAGTAATTATGAAGAGCAAACGTGCTAATGTTAATGAATGTGGTTACAACATGATAAGAGGCTAATATGAAAGATGAGAGCAATCTCAAATGAGCCTAAGTAAATGTTACCAAAACGTACTCACCTATGAGAGTGTTTAGTTAATGAAAAGACCAGTCTCTATGAACACTCTAATGAAAGTATTGAGAATAATGTATACTTAATACTAATGATGAGATGAGAAATCATCATTTGAGCTATGATGTCCTCATACTAGAAGCCAGCTTCCATGACGTATGAGTTGAATGAAATGGAAGTTTATACTGAGCACCGATAGACTAGCTATGAGCGGTGATGCCTTCTTTCAAGAAGGGCGGAGGTTCACGTAACTCTCATGAGATGAGACTGTCCGGCATGCCGGGTATAGGTCTCCTTATATCTCCTAGTCTTCGAACCTATACTGCCAATATAGGGATCTGGCGGGGTTCAATTCCCATGTACGCTAGCATGTTTTGGGTCACTTTGGCTGGTGATTCCACATCTTTTTGGTGTGGGGGAGACACTGGATTTCATGATGCTCACATGATCTATGTCGGTTAAAGTTAAAGTTCCCAATGAATGAATGAAGCCAGCCTCAAATGATGCAAATAATGAAATGAACGATACCAAAGGTGTTAGGATAGGATAATCAAGAGGTGAGATAGATTCAAGTAATGACACTAGGTTATTCTTGATCATTGCTCAGCAATCCCGATGAGAGTCTTAAACTACATCCTAGGTATAGCTGGTGTTTACACTAGCTTATGAATGACTGAAATGAAGTACGTATGAATGAATGATATGAAAGATGTTATGTGCTATACGCAATATGATATGTGCTATGTGTAAGATGTTTTGTGTTGTGTGCAATATGATAAGTATGATGATGCATGTTACTCTCATGGCATGACTTTCCTAACCCAAATTTGGAAAGCTCACTGACTTTCCTAATCCAAATTTGGAAAGCTCACTGACTTTCCTAATCTAAATTTGGAAAACTCACTAATTTTCCTAATCCCAATTTGGCAAATCCACTGACTTGACTTTCTTTAATCATGTTGTTAGGAAAGACCTATTCTTACTCATGCATGTCCTTGGTGTGTGCTTACATATACCTATACTTAGTACAAGTGTTTACTAATCCCATGCAACTCTAAATTTTTAGGTGCAGGCACAGGTGGACGCTAGAGCTTACAGGTTGACGTTGCAGCTATCCGGACGTGGAGCTTTCATCCGGACTTGGTAGGCTCTCATGCTTTCAAGGATGTCTAATGTTACAATCTAGCTTAGATGTAGGCTTTAGCTAGTGGAGTATTTTCCACTAGTGTTTCTTTCCGTTTTTATTTCAGACATTGTATTGGTGCCATTTTGGCAATTATACATTTAATGTAGTATTGAACTATTTCTTTCAGTTGCTAAACTTAATGTTACATAATTGATGGTGAATATTACGAATGTAAGTAGAATGACCTTTATGCATGATAATAAACAAAAAGTTCAAAATTTCCGCTAAAATTAACCTAGATGAAGTAAGAATAACGTAAGTAGGCTTGTCTGAGACCTCTGAGAGGTCAACGACGCTGGTCTCGTCTGGGGTCTACGCTCTGGTCGTGACATAAATAGTCCTAAAATAACTTATTATAACCATAACATAAGCTTTAATTAATTAATTAATTAACTAATTACCCAACCATCCCCACTTAAGCCATGTGGAGGATGTGGAGATGGGGTCAATCGACGAGACCCCGTCGGCACCCCGGCAACCAAACCATGGACCGTCCTGGTCAACGTGATTTGGGACAGAGAGTCCTCAAAATGGATCCAAGTCTCCATATTTAAAGTATGTACTCACCACCTCCATCGACGGGGTGTGAGTCCATTTACGAACCGTCTTTTGCCTCATCGAATGCACACCATCTTTGACAGCTTTTTGGGTCAAATGATTGGGTCCTTCTCGAGGGCCCTTAGGGTGGTCCTTGGTGTGTCGTACCCGGTTGTTTTGACCCTAAACATGCACTAAGGTGTACCCTAGGCCTTTTCACATAGTTTGACCTTCATACGACTTTTCAAACCCCGTACAAAACCTAAAGGCACACTAGGTCACTTTCACTAGTTTTGAGACGTCGTGGTCATTTCTAAAAGTTTATGCTTTAATACTTCCTAATCAATTTAATTGCCATTTTTAGGCCTGGAAACACCATTTCTTCACATTAGTCACTAGGTGAGACTCTAGCCTAGGTCCCTGTATTTCCGAGGTATAACAGGGATAGGGGTTCGCGCATGGAGCCTTGGGGGCTTGGGGGGTGTGGTGTTGGGTCCTCGAGGCATGGCGCTTCGGGGGCTTGGGTGGTCCTCTAGGCATGGTTCCTGGGGGTGGGGGTTCCTCGAGATTCTGGGGGTGGGGGTGAGGGGTCCTGGAGGCTTTGTGCCTCAGGGCCCCGGGGGTTGGGGGGGGGGTCCTTGAGGCATGGGGCCTTGGGTGACTCCATGCATTCCTGTAGGTGAGGCATTTTCAGTGATTGCATGAATTTGCTGACATATGCTTACATATCCAAACAAAGAAGGTAATATCTAGTCTTGTAATAGTCAAATGTAGAGGACTTCAAACAGTCGCTTGAATAGGTCTAGTATCTACAAGAAGTGATCCTTCGTCACTCAATAACCTTGTGTTTGTCTCTAGAGTAGAACACTTTTTACTTTGATTCAGCCCAAACTTTTTGAGATGTTTTTTGGAATATCCCTCTTGAGTTATAAAAATTGCTTCACTTGTGCGACTTGACAAAAGAGCAAGTTCCATCCATTGGAGCTTTTTCTCTAGAAAAAAGGAAATATTTTACAAACACTGATTTCATTGGGAATTCTTAGCATCTCTAAGGTGTGGGAAGTTTGAGTTAGTTTCACTTTAGTCATCTACAATCTCTTACCTGACTTTAGTATATGGCGTGTTCCATCTGTATGTTGTGGTGGTGGTGGTAAATTTTGTATCCTACATGTTACTTCAATGTTTGTGTCACAACTTTTCGTAACAAATTCATCTGGCAGTTGCACCGGAACGAGACCAAGAAATTTTGTATTGATCAATTAGTTCTAATAGAGGGAGAAATAGGAAGAGGTTCTATAGAGGGAATATCAACCGAAGTGTATCTGCTCTGCAATTATGATTTTATCCGTAGAAAAGGTTTTTTGGGCACTATTATTTTTTTTCATTTTGTTTAGCAAAGAACTGCTCAACAAACTTTCTTGTCTTGAGAATTTCTTCATTCTAAAATAGAAGTAAATTTATTGTTTATTTTGGTGAATCTTTCTATAAGAGCCTTTAAATCCTTTTATATCATTGATGGTTGTTTTGAAACTGGTACTTTTAAGATGACAGTGTGTCTCTTCTGAATAACTATAGCTGGTTTTCTATGCATTTACTATCTTTGATACTACTTGGTCATCCATGAACTTTAGATAACGTGTCGATTTCTGAGGATTAGGAATCATGCCGGGTTAGATGGAAACAATAACTTGACAGGTGTAAGGTTGAAAACATACAATAAATTTGTGGATGTTGAGCCATCCTTTTTGTTTTGGGTGAACCTTCGAAGAAAAATTGATTTTTTGGTTATCCTACAATTTTTGCTTATACTCTCATTTTCACAGTTTCTTCTTCACTCTCGTACTTTTCAAAAGTGGCTTATGAAAATGCTTATTTTAGCCGAGGGTCTTTGGGAACTGCCTCACACAAGGAGCATGTTAATCTCCTCTGGTCTCATGGCCAAGTTCATCCACTAAACTCAAGGATACATTGTAGGAGCCTATAGAACATATCATGTTCAAGTAAGGTAGCTATCGTTTGAGCTTAACTGATTACACCTACACACAAGATCAATATAATATTCAACTTGATACTCTGAATACTATTCTCTACATTCTCAAAACATCTAGGGTTCCCCTCCTTCCAAATTGCCCACCAGATGCAGACATGAATAATTCTCCAGCTACTTCTGTGTTTTGCCTGTAGACCTGCCTCCTCCAAACTCTCTCTTAAGTGCTTCTCAAACCTTTTTTTATGCATAGTCCATGAAATACCTTTGAGATTTAAGAATATTCTGCAAAGTTGTCTTGTATTCTTGCAATGTAGGAATAGATGATTAACTGCCTTTTCACTGCAAAAGAAACATCTGGAACATAATGGGATCCCTCTCCTTATCCTGCCTGTGTAAGGACGTCTCCCTTATATAGTACCCACACACAAACAAAACTACTTTTTGTGGTATTTTTGTTTTACAAATGAGTTTCCTAGGCCAGTTGGGTGGTTCATCATTTTGTAAGTTTCATTAACCTTGAAAGAGCGGTTGTTATTTCCCAACCACCATCATTTATCCTCCTGTCTGAAACCCAGCCACCATAAGAAGTAATGTGAAGCATTCTAGTTATGAATCAAAATTTTGATAATTATGTAAGAATGTATGGTCTAGATTGATTAGAGATAATGTATTCTACTTGCTTTTTTCCCCCAAGATTCATTGTGGTTCAATTTATATTTTGGGCTTATTTGAAGTCTTTTTGAAGTTAAAGTTTTGCTTTTGGATATATAACATATATTGTAAATAGAAAACAATACTTTCTTGTTGTATTCTTTTGTAGTCTTGAGGAATTTATTTTTACTAGCATATAAAATGGGATTGGAGAAAGTAACTTTCTTGTTGGTTATTCGAGTTGTGTCTAGTATAACAATAAGAACTCGGTGAACAAATAATTGTATGAAGTAGTAGTATCCTTCCCAACAATGATGAATTATCAAAGTTTGGTGTTATTGGAGCAAGTAATGGAGCCAGGTGCAAGGGGGTCTTATTTGAAGGATTAAGAGAATACACAAATGTACAAGAAGCATAAGGAGAACCCAGAGTTATATACATTTGAGCGCTTAGCAAAAGATAATATGATCATAAAATATAGGGTTCATTCAATTCTATACCTGAAGGAACTTGAGGAGTAGGAGGAAGAGAAGAAGCTTGGGCGTCCATTGGATGACTCGGTTGAGTTCTTGTTTGATGCATGCCCAGAGTAAGTGCATTAGATTATGATTTATTTCTTTAAAAATCCTTCGAGATTATGTCACAACTTGTAACTTTGTCCAAGTTTGATGTTTTTCTTCTTATTTTTTGAAAATGGTACTTCATTAATGTTTATTACCAAAAGGGTACCACAAAGTATATAAGTTGAAAACATGAGCATATCAACAGTCACGACTTTCCACAAAATCCAAAGAAATGTTGGATTTTCCATTGTATATTTCTCATATATCATTAGTACTATAAGTTTCGTATACACTTATATTTTAGAAAAGAAGTATGTGATTTTTTCGTCCTCCAAATAGTCCCCACACGATGCAAGTTGGGATAGTCTTTCAAGTTGACTTTAGTTTTCTTATTTTTCTGGTGAGTCTTAACATAGTAAGCATCTGTTGTTGCAGAAATAGAAGTCCCTCTCTCTGATACATCTAAGTTAAGCATGCTTCTTTTTCTATTGTCTATCCGCAGCCGGACCTCTTTAGGGTGCCTTTATTCTTTAAAACTTTTTACATGGGTATTCAGCATCCCATTTTCCTTTTTGTTTATTCCAGCAGATTATAATAGCTGAATAAACCACTGTTGTTGGCCATCCACACTTGTACATAAAATAATCTGAAATAGGTGCACATTTATTCCAGAACAATATTGTATAAAACAAGGAACACTTATTTCAGAATCCCTGTATCCATCCATCTATCTAACCAAAAGGTATCACATTTAGCATCTCATATCAAATGATGGAATATGAGGAAAATAAATGTTTCACTTGAGATTAATATGAAATATAATTAACAATTCTTATGTTGTCAGTTATCCTAAATCTACCTTACTAGATCTTTCCATTTAAATTTTATCCGGTGGGTCTCAAAATACAGTATCATAATACTAATCAAGATCAAAAAAGAAGGTTTGATGTCAGAATGTATTAGTTCATAATTTAGTCGACCCTGAGTAAATGAATGTTTAATTTTAGCGATAAATGCTTGTAACAGTTAACTTAAAAGCCAAAATTTCTGATTCAGCAGTTTCTCCCTCTAAAAGTGTCACATAATGAGCTAAAGTGTCACACTTTTAATGTGTATCAATCTTCATAGATGGGTGAATATATATATATATATATATATATATATATATATATATATATATATATATATATATATATATATATATATATATATATATATATGCGGAATGGCTTGAGAAACCCTTGTACTTGACTCTATTTGTCACCTGG